>CM077153.1:195140964-195240964 GCA_039583875.1 Platanthera guangdongensis
TTTACGAGTATTGAAGCATTTCTGTGCTATGAGTGAGCGCCCATGAGAAACCTCAAAACACATTTCACCTACGCATCGTGTCCACACTCTAGCACCGTTACTGAGTGATTGATGGACATGAGGAGCTGCATAAAATGCCGTAGGGTGGGGTGTTAATCCCATGTGCACAATGAAGAACCCACTCAACCTAACACTCTTTCCCCCAGCGCCATACAAGGACCTACTGGAACCCTCCCCGGTTAAGGACAAGACGTGGTTTAAAGGTTAGTGATCCTAGTGACAACACACCTATGCCCCCGCTAATGTGTGAGACAAGCACGGTGAACTGTGTGTTATTGATGGTATTATTGAAAGCACGAGGACAACTTGTTTAAGAAGCTACCACTGACTCTAATCTTATTGTGCCGCGGTTGCTTTCTAGTATATAGGCCTCGATTCAGATCTATATCTGCACACCTCCTCACTTCCACTCTCTCCTGTCGACATTTTCCTTCCCTCTTCACTCCTTTCAGGTACTCACTTTCTCTCTCTCAGATTTCTTATAGTTTAGATTTCAGAACTAGAGTTTTTGACTCCTCGAGTTGCTTTGATCACGTTCTAAGATGTTCTTCAGATTTTTTTGGTTGATTCTTCTATTTTTGATATGGATCACTTCCATTTTTTTCATAGATCTGGCTTGTCTAGGCTCAGATTTCATGTTTTTGGTATTTTCAAACGGCTAATTTACTCAAAAATTGGGTATCTTGGCAGGATCCGGAGCCAAAACATCATCCATGTGTCTTTCCATGATTTTCTATGTTGGATGAGTTTCTCTCTTCAGATCTAGGATACTATCTCCGATCTACTCAACAAACGCATGGATCTATGTTTTTTTTATCGTATTTGGAAGGAGATTTGAGCCGAAAAGTGGGGTTTTGGGACCTACCCGGTGGAAGGAGACGAAGAATAGTCCATCACACTACTGCCAGGCGATAACACATTATCGCCCCGTGGTATGTTCCAGAAACCCGTATCGAACCGAATTTTTTTTTTCCATTTTGTTTTGTATATCTACTACTGAGGCGGTTTTTTGTTGTTTTTGTTTGCTTGCAGGAAATGGCTTCGTCGAGATCCCAGTTTGCACACCACAATTTTTCAAAGAGATCCCGGGTGACGGTCTCCACCTACCCATCCATAGATGAAGCCACTGTGAGCATTCCAATGATCATAGAGAGTGATGATCGTTATAGTCATATCTATGAGTATTTAGAGGGATCTGGTGTGCTTTCAGAGATCTCATCTGGTTCTCCATTCTCCTCTGCCCTCACCCGAGAGTTCTACAATAACTTTCGGGATCCTGCTCAGATGCACCTCAGTGGTGGTGTCCAATCCTCCGTTGCGACAGAGGTAGTCACAATAACTCATGCTGATGTCGACACTAAATATGTATGGACCCCCAACTGTCCAATCCTATACATTGTGGAATCTTTTAGAACTACAAGGGACTGGAGGGAGATGAACGTGGTTCTTCACGGTGTGGAGGGGCGTTCAGACCTCTTCACCTCGGTAGACACTCTCACTCCCAACGCTCGCATTATCCAGGATATCCTACGTCATTCCATTATGTTGAAGGTTGGGGACACCAGGAAGGTCACGACCCAGCTGTCGATGGTGATGTATTATATCCTGGCTCAGAAGTCATTTAGCATCTCAGATCTCACACTTTCCATGATGTGCTACACTTTTCGCCTCAAATTTTCTGGCCGGCAATGGGTGAACACACTACCACTGGGTGGTGTAATTCAGAGCATCCTGACTAAGAAGTACCCGACCATTGACTGGTCTGCCTACCCTATAGATAGCTTCCCGTAGGTCTATAAGGTAGGAGAGAATCCTTCTTCTTCACGGGCACAAGCACCTCCATCGCAGCCACCGATACAACGCATAGGATCCCTTAGGGAATCCAGTCGGGACATCTACAGCTTGGTGGAGGAGCAAGGTCGGGAGATCACATGGATAACGAATGAGGTGAAGGGCATGAAAAAATGCTCAAGAAGATCATGGGCAAGCTTAATATTTCACATACCTCTTCAGAGGAGTAACAACATATATATATTATTCACGTCTTAACTATTATTGATTGATGTGTAATAAACAGGTGGGCTCCAGAATTAATTACTTATCATCTATCATGAGATGTGTTTTGTGCTGTTTCTACACCCACTGTGATTTTCTGATATTTTGTTATACTTAATTTAATATTGACGTCTTATCGTGCTAGATTACAACAAGAAGAAGATACACTCAAGGAGATACAAAAGAAAAATGTAAAAAATAAATACAATAGAAAAAGAAATAAAAAAATAATCATATGGTGATGTAGATTATCGAGTAGTTTTGGTTTGATTATATCCTACATCACGCAATTCGTGAATACTAATGGATAAGAGATTTTGGTATCCAAAAGGAACCAGGGGTGGCGGTTCCTTTGGGTACCCAAATATAGCGTGGTACACCTTGCGGAGATGGCGGTGAATGAGCCCTTTTGAGTGGAATGAGTGCGCTATTTTGAAAGATGGGACTCCATTCATACTTTGATTTAATGTTATTTTTATGTTGTAAATTTCCTTCTGAAATTCTATGAGTCTTTGTATGATGATTTTTAATTGAATAATATTGCGTTGGAGGATTAACTATCTTGAAGTTGTTTTTTAAGTCAAGATTATTTCGCTTAACATTAGGACTCATAGTATAGTAGTTGTTGACCGGAAATCTACATTCATATATTTTTGAGTCGTGAGTAATTCGTTTTTCAAAGTGAGAGTTATTTCTATAGTTACGAGTTTCACTTGCACAAGCTTGCGATTTTCTACTCTCTTTGATTAACTCGACCTGTAGATGATGGTTCATATTCAACATGCTTTTGGGTTTTATATGCAGCCTAGGAATTGGGCTTTGTAATTTTTTAAGTAGTATTTCCTTAAGCATGTTGATTTTCATAGTTAGCTCTTTGTTCTTCAATTTGAGGTTATGTCTAGCTTCTTTGTATGTGATTGTGTTGTTTTTTTGAGTGGTGACAATAGATTCGATATGAGATTTTTACTTACTCCTAAAATCATCGAATGTCTTGTTCATCTCTTCGATTTCAACTTTATAATTTCTGCATTTAGCATAGTCACTTTTTAATGATGAGTTCTCTAAACATAATTTATCGTTTTATTTTTTTGTAAAATGAAGCTTTTGTTCAAGAACCTTATATTTTTCATTTAATTCATTATAATCTATAAAAGGTGTAGAAGTGCTATCTAAAAAGCAGTTGGGAGGACAATTCACATCACAATAAGGTTCTACATTAAGTTGTGTCTTTACTGTTTTGTTTTCTAGTCATAGGTTTGAATTAATATTTTCAACTTCTTGATTATACGCCTAGTATTTTCTAGCACACGCAATGTAGAGATAGATTTATAAGCAAATAGGGAATTTGACTTCCTTACAGAGCTATTGGACAAGGCATGATTTGAACACAATGTTCTTTTATCATCTTCCACTTCGGACGATATATTTTCATCTTCCCTTCCGCTTGATGTGTTTGATGTGTCCTCCAAAAGTAAGTCTTCATTTGATTTTTCACTTGGATCCATAAAGATTTGCTCAGATTCATTATATATAGAAAGAGAATTATAAGTTAGCTCAAGAAAATTCCATATATCATATGCAGTAGGAAGAGTGTAGATGTGTTTAAAAATTTCTTGACCATGCCCGCAAAATAATCTATTCATAGTCTTAGCGTTTATATGACACTCGTGCTTTGTTAAGTTATTTGGCAGCTTGATACATGTTATGTTCCACACTTCTATGTCTAGGAGTATAAGAAATTTCCTCATTAACACTCTCCATTCGTTATAGTTCACTACTGTAAACAACGGTGGTGCAACCGAATTTTTAGTGTACAATTTTTCGTCCCCACTGGTCGATTCAAGATTATGGTTGGCCATTATTCCCGGTGGTGAAACCGTTTTGAAATAACCTCCATTTGATACCACTTGTTGGATCTCGTGACCAACCTTGGGGGGGGGGGTGAATAAGGTTTGACGCATTAAATGGAATTTAAAAATATTTTGCTCCAGGAAATCAAGTCCTGGAAGCTACCGCGGGGCGTTAGGCATCTAACGCGCGGAGGTAAGTCTGTGGACACGTTTTCCTGCGCAAGTTCGTTCGCAAACCCACAACACAAACACTTACTTTATACAACCAGAACAATCACACAATCAGATGAATAAGAAATAAAAGTTTCATTGCATGAATAACAATGACAATTGTTCTAAGTGATTACACGAACGTGATCTCCGTGATGCCGAAGATCGAAGGCAATGAAACATAAAAACTCTTTTGGTTTTCTATACCGACCCACTACCCGGACCAGTTGGCTCTCTCCCTTTCCCTCCAAGAAAGGTCTTCGAGTCGCTCTTCACCTCCACGCAAGGAAGAGTCTTAGAGCCCCGATAGATCCTCCAGATCTATACGTCCTTATCCCTAGGATAATTTCCCACGAAATCCTTCCCCGGAATCCGACGACCCTTACCGATTGATTTTCCTCTCCTCAAGATTTAGAAAAGTCAAAAGTTTTTACAAAAACAAGAGATATAAATATTCAAAAGAATGAAGTTCTCCCTCTCGACGACTACTCTGTGGAGAGATCCGCGGCCATTGCTTAAGATCTCCGTTTGTTGGCAACCGGTCGGCTCTTCGTGTTCGTTGTAGATCTTGGATCTCCGGAGCCTTTCGATCAAGAGCGGGAGGGAGACGTCATCTTCTTCTTTGACGGAGACTTGTGGAACGGAGCACAATAAGGCGGCCAATCCCTAGAATTAACGAACTCCCGTACTTTCTTTTTCACCAAGTTCTCAGGCATAGAAACCAAGGCAGCCTTTTATATGTCTTCGTGAAAATAGGATACCGCCGGCAGTAAGATAGCGCCCGACAGTAGGTTCGCACGCTTGTTGTGCCAGCTGTGCTCTAAATCTGAAAATAAATATTCAAAACAAATAATTGCTGTTTCAAATATTCTAGCGCCGCGAGGTTACCGCTTCCGCCGCGCGGTAATGTTGGACGCAACGATTCGCCGTTCGGCAAGCGCGACGCGGTAGGGCTAGCGCCGATTTCGTCCATAGCGCTAAGTCAAAATAATTCATTTCGGTAGCGCCTGCGGTAGTACTGGCGTCTGGCGGTAGCCTAGCAATTGATGAATCTGGCTCGACGTTCGTCGAAGGGCTAGCGCTGGGCTATAAATGCTATCGCCTGCGGTAGAGTAGCATTCGTCGAACGGCCATGCTTGACGTTCGTCGAACACCTAGCGCGGTGCGTTAGCACTAACGCATGGCGGTAGGTTAGCAGCTCGACGAACCTGGCTCGACGCTCGTCGATCGGATAGCGCGTCGCGTTAAGTGATAGCACTCGGCGGCAGCATCCATTCAAAGCCCTTGTCTCGACGCACTCAACGCTTTTCTTCTCAGTGCTCTCGACGCGGTGTTGAGTGAGCTAGCGCGGGGCGTTAGTACTAGCGATTGGTGATAACTTCCCGAGCGCCAGGTCCATTTAATTCCAGCTACCGCTCAGCGGTAACTTCTAACGCCTGGCGGTAACATCTGTAAGAAACTTCTTCTCTTCACTTGAACCTGACAACCTGCACACTCTATCAACAAAAAATATGATCAAATACAATCTGAAAGTTGATATTCTCAAACACAGGGCATGTGAAACATCGGTTCCAACAAAATTATCATCATCACCAACAACAACAACATCTGAAGCATTTGCATCAATAACAGCTTCATTTTTTCCATGTCTGAATCACAAACGATAACACCCAATCGAGAGTTAGTGCTCTGTCCCATCTTTACACCCTCAGATGCTTGCTGATTATTGAACCCAAACTTATGCATCTGTTTCCGTGTCTGTTGCCTATAACCTCGGGTTTCCTTGAATTTACTAATGCGGGGTGTAAAATATCTGGATTATGTTCAAGGATGAATGGGCCATTCAACTTCTAAGTGCTTCTTCTCAAGTGATGCATGTAAAAATTCGTGTGAATTCTCACTCTTTCTCTCCATTTGTGGTTTAGGCTGGTTATTTATACATAAAAAAGAAGGGAACTTTGGTTGGAGCTAACAAAGTTCAATGCGTCCAACTCTTTGCCGTGGGGTGTGAATGGAATTCATAAAGCTTGTCGAGAATAGCTGGTTCAAAAAAACAGAGGGTTGCAACGCCCTAATTACCTTCGAACATAGATTGAGAAACAGTTGGAATGTGCTGAAGGATTGGAACCAAAAACAGTTTCGTAATGTCATTGCTATGGTGAAGGAGGCAGAGGTGGAGTTGGCTAAGGCTGAGGTGAACTTTGATAATAACCAGACCAAAGAAATTTGAAAATTGTTTTACTTCAAGAAGTGACTTATTGGAGCAAAAATCTATGGATAAAATGATAAAGGAAGGAGGCAAAAATACAACATATTTTCAAGCGCTTGTTAAGCGTAAAAGAAATTTCACACTCATAAAAGAAAAGTTTGGCAAGGTTCTTGAATCTGAGGTGGAGGTTTGTGAGGCCGCCGTGGAGAACTTCTCATGTCTTCTCAACTGTGACAAAACTAGACTGGATCCTAAGCTCCTAAAGCACATCCCTAAACTCATCACTTCAAGCCATTGCCTGTCCCTTACGATGCCTTCAAATGTACTTGAGGTATATGACATTGTCTTCACTCTTTCTAAGGATAGTGATCCGTGTCCGGATGGTCTCGGGGGTGTTGAAAGGGGCCGACCCCCTCATGTGAGTATCCCGGGCCACCCCCTTTCAACGGGGGATCGTCATTTCTACTAAAATTGTTAAAACATAATTAGACATGATGTGGTGGACAGCCTTAATGATTTTTTATCGGGAGGCCGACTGCCTTAACCATGTCTTCACATCCTCTATAATCATTCTGATCCCTAAAGTGCCAACTCCAACTTGTTTTTCTCAATTCCGCTCAATATCTCTATCCAACTTTTCACTGATTTTTTTTCTAAAGTACTTGCAACTAGATTAAAAGTGATTCTTCCCTCTGTCATCTCCATGGAGCAAGGAGCTAGCTTTTGAAAAGAATAGGAATATATCGGATAACTTGCACCTTATTTAGGAATTAGCTTTTGAACTCAACGAAATGCTAGAGGGGGAACATGATCATCAAGCTGGAAATGGAAAAAGCTTTCAACCAGCTCGATTGGGACTTTTTGTTCTATGTTCTCATTAAATTTGGGCTTCCTTTTTAATTTGTCAAATTAGTGAAGAAGCATGTCTGTCACGGTAGCCACAGTGTCATGGTGAAGGGTAAGATTTGTGGATTTTTTAGCTCTTCGTGTGTAACATCCTACGTGAAACTAGACACCATAGTGTGATATGTATCACCTTGTACTGGATGTGGCTAAATGATGGGTCTAGCATCCCTAGAGACGTGATGAATCAACAATGTTGACCAAAGTCAACTGTGGTCAATTTGGCGCAAAAGAGGCCGCCATTTCCAAATAAACCACAACTTAAACATCAAGAAGTCAAAATGACCCCAGCTCATAATCACATTGGCAGGTCAATAAGGTCATGATCAACATGAATGGGTCACCCAAATCCTCAATTTTGACCAAAGTCAACATTAGATTAGCATAGTCCAATTAGCCCTAATTTGACTCAATATGTCTCCCTTTGACCCCACCATGGCTCAATACACTTCATATGATGACAAGGGATACATGAACACCAAGTGGGGCCAACCACATTGATAGAGTATAATTACTGGTAGTCTAACTTACCCAGTGGAGGGTGAGGGTGAATAGATGTCTTGCAGTTTCAGTGGGTTCTTCTCAATTTCAACAGTTAAGTAAGAAAGAAAACAAGCACACACAAAACACACAGATTTATAGTGGTTTCTCAAGGTCTGGGTACATCCACTTTCCCTCTACACATATCTAGCTATGTGCTAGACTAGGCAACCTCCTCCAAACTCGGGTCAACGGAGCTTACAGCATAATCCCTCAGGATTTCTCAGGTCTCCTCAAAGACCATACCTCAGGCACACAAGCCCTACACTCCGGCTTATCAAGAAACCCTACCTCAGAGTTCTCCAACTCCTACAGCTCAGAAACCTTCCAGGTTTCCTACCTCAAACTTGACTAAAGACCTTCCTCAGATTTCCACTGAAATCCTATCACTCAGGCTGTGAGTACAACCCTATACTCACGCACAAGGGTCCAAAACTCAGGCATATAGGTCCTACAGTAAATATAATGAAAGATATTAAAATAAAAGTCTAATTTTTAATTAGACCTTGAAGATTGAGACCTTTTATTGTTCTTATTTTGATGGCAAGATCTGGAGCTGGTCCTTGACTGAGTGATCTTCAGATTTTGCATAGGTTAGGGCAAGTTCCACCTTGATCTTCTTCTTGCAGATGGGAGAAAATCAATCCCGAGTCACAGAATCGACTCCACTTGTTCTTCTGAAAGTCTTCATCAAGAACTATCTTCTTTCTTTGAGGTCGTCAAGCTCTTTCTTGAGATTAGTTTTTGTGTAACAGCATTGTTCCATTGACCTAGAAGTTCCTCTTTATACTCTTTGACAATCTGTAATGGCTTCGAAAAACATCTTGTCAAAGCAAGGACAAGAATAAAATTATTTATTCTTGTTTTCGGTGCAAGCGCCAAATTTGACATTCGCCAATCAGTGCTGTCTCAACAACATTATTTGAGTCTTGTCAACTGTACCGCTGAGTATTGAGTTCATTCTCAGCGATATTAGACTTGGTGCTAAGACCTACAGCTTTCAACAGCTATATTTGAATCTTCTTAACTGTAATGTTGAGGAGATCATTCATTCTCCGTGGTATTGTCCTTGGTCCTGAGATCTATGACTCAAAAATTTCCGCATCCTTCTCATTGTCTTATATATGTAATTAAGAATGATATGTTGTCTCAGCTGTATAGTTCATCTTATCTTTGATCAATATATTGGAGTAAAAACCAAGTTTCCTACATGCTCATAAAGTGAATATGCATCTAATACAATATGTTCTTAGCATTGGTAATGATGCCAATTCAAATCTTAGAAGATTGGGGGAAATCTTCCCAATCATCTTCACCTATTTGAAGAAAACAGAATACCTCACAATGTTAAGTCATATTAACCAATAAACCAAACTTTTGACAATAAGATATCAATAGAAATATGCCACCACATACAACATGTAAGTGAACAACAAATCAAAACACTTGATAAAGCACCAGAAGTTTTTATCATTAATAACTATCAAGCATATCAACAAAGTGAACAATAAATCATGAAGGCATAATGCAATCATAAGAGTTCAACCAAGATGCATAATTCTTTTTCAATTTTAACTTAGATTACAATCAAATTAAATTTTAGAATTCATAGAATGATAGTCCACTAGCTAGCTAGATTTATCAGATTTCCCATTCTTGGAAGCATAGCCTGAGCCTTCACCTTGTGCATCAGCTAATCATTCAGTCTGTTTAGCTTTGTTGTCCATTATTTTGAAGAACAAGAATGGCTTGGGAAGGTACTTGGAGGGTATTCTTCTTGGATTGCTCCTGTGTACCATGTTTACTTTATTTACCATTTTCCTTAGAGAATTCCTCTTCAAGTATTTGATTCATTCTTCACTAGGATAAACATTGTCAATGTTCTTCAAGAGTCGCCCATGATTGATCCATGCATTTATGATGATGTTTTCAAATCCTTCACTCCAGTATTCATAATCAGGATCATCAGTAATTTCTGCTCTTCTTTTGGCCATGAACTCCTCATGAAGCATCATGCCATCTCTTCTTCTTTTCTCAGCCAACCGAGCATCCTGAGCCACTCCGACTTGAGCCTGCAAATCAATGTCTTCATGCATTTTAGGATCCAGCAGGGGTAAATGTAAGGCAATTCTTGTTCCCCGAAGAACCTTAATGACTTGCTCTGCATTGTACTTCTCCCCCTTGCTAGCTTCTTCATCAATTTTATTTTCCAAATGTAGAGTGTTGGCTTCAAGCCTACTGGACACTGTTTGGAAAACATTTTCCAAATCTTCCATAATAATGTCCTTGCTATAAATGGCCAGTTTAGCTTCCCTTACCTGAGTGGAGAAAACATACTCTAAGGTAGGGAACTGTCAAGCAGAATGTTACCATTCTCAGGTCAATGGTAACATTCTGCTTGACAGTGCTCTACCATCTTGTGATCAGCTGGTTGATGTGTGCAACATCATCTCTCAGAATCTTAATATCACTTTTAGCTCAGTTTTAACCTTCTGCACCTTTAACATAAAGTCATCCTTTAGTTCTTGAACAAATTCATCAATGTAGTTCTTTAGTGACGTTGATTTCTCATCTAGTAGAGCTTTGAGTGATGTAATGATTGAGCACCATATGTTGGGAATTGTGCCCTACAATGTTCCTCAAGATTTGAAGGAGCATCACTATTCATGCTAAAAGGCATAGTGTATTTGATGTATGCTTTAAGTTCATGCATGCAGGTTGTCCATGATTGGATAGGTGAAGAAAATGAGTAGGGGCAGTAAAGTTAAATTTCGTCGAACTCAGCTCAGAGTTCGTCGAACTCAGCTTGTTGATCGTCGAGCTCAACTCAGCATAAGCTTAAGAAATAAGAATACTAAATTCGTCGAACTCTGATCGACGTTCGTCGAGCTCAGAACAAAGATCGTTGAACTCAGCTCAACAATTATCAAGGTAAAAGATAGAAAAATCGACTAACGCAAAAAGCGTTGAGAGCGCTGAGAAGATCAAAATTCATCGAGCTCAGGTTGTGGTTTGTCGAACTCAGCTGAAAGCTTATCAAGTTAAAGCCAGAAAATATGTCTAAGGCATAAGCGCTGAGTCCACTGAGAAGAAGGCATTGACACCGCTGAGACAGCTGGGAAGATTACATTGAGTCATCTGAGAGAGCTGAGAAGATGGCATTGAGTCAGCTGAGGCAGCTGAGTAGATGACGTTGAGATAGCTGAGACAACAAAGACAAAGTAAGCTGGAAATTATTCTAAGTCCAAAATCATTTGTTAGAGCATGCATTCCACGCTTCCTATTTTGCTAATAACAAATCTTGTTTGTATTTGATATTTGGATGTTATTGGTGTGCAGGTAACACATGTTAATATCTCATATTTTTTTGATGATGAATCAGATCAGAACTGAGCTCGGGAGATATCGCCAGGCGATAGTGGGTATCGCCAACAGGCGATTGCGCCACTCGACACTCGACACTCGACGCAATTCCGCTCGACGCTCGACAAAATCATGGTTTGGAGATATCGCCAGGCGATAGTGGGTATCTCCACAGGCGATAATGCCATTCGACGCATTTCCGCTCGACGCTCGACAAAATCGTGGCCACCGTTATTTCTCTATCGCCAGATGGTGATATCCTGTATCGTGCGATGAAAGTGCATGATTCAGCGCTCAAAGTTTGTGCGATGCAAAAATGAGGAGTTCGTGGGACACGTGGCAACAGTTACCTCTATCGCCAGATGGCGATACCCAGTATCACCCGACGATAGCGCCAAAATATAAAAGTCTCTCATTTTCTGATAAAGTTACGAATTTCATTACCTGGAGTGCACTTACCTTCAAAGACGATCCAGAGAGCTCCAGAACTCAGAGATACTCCATACTCCTAAGAAGGCCAAATAGCGCGGAAGATTGACGGCACGTGCGAAGCATTCAAAGCATCTCTTGCAAGGATTCATCGGCATCTTCAGCGCTTTGTTTGAAGGAAGTGTCTAACCTAAAGTGCTCAATTTGTTTTTGTTATTTTTCATTTATTTTCTCATTGTAATCGAAAGGGAAATCGCCGCCTTATGCGTGGCGTCTAGGTCCTTGTGTGGCTTAGGGGAAAATTGCCGCCTTATGAGTGGCGTCCAAGTCCTTGTGTGGCTTAGGGAGAAATCATTGCCTTGTGTGTAGTGTCTAGATCGTGGTTAGATCTAGGGGGAGGCTAGTAGCAGGATCTAGGGAGAGATACGCTTTAGCCTGCCGGTTCTTGGTAGAAGAACCGACGAATACACTAGAAAATTATTTATTTTATGAGCCTTTGTCTCTAGCACTATAGAGACACTTTGTATGCAATTTTAATCTTTTGAAATATATCATTATTGTTTCTAGCTAGTATTCGTTTGCACTCTTCCATGACTTTGTTGTTATTCATTTTGTAAAGGTTGCTTAGGTTGTTTAAGAAAAATTAAAAAGTACCCTTATTCACCCCCCCCCCTCTAAGGGCGTCGTAAGATCCAACACTTGGTATCAGAGGGAGGTTACTCCAAAAATGGTTTCACCGCTGGGAGTAATGGCGCAAAACACGCATGCGTTTTCTGAGGGGCAAGGCATTAGTAGACCTCCCTTATTCATGGGCACTGACTACAACTATTGGAAAGATCGAATGCGATGCTTTCTAATAGCACTAGATATTGATGTTTGGGGTATGGTAGAAACATGCTACACTGCCCCTATTACTGTTGTATGAAGTGTCTCTATGGAGAAACCCAAGGACAAATTGGACGAAGCTGATAAATTTCGTTGTAAAAATAACGCTAAGGCAATGAACGCTTTATTTTGTACGTTAGATAGGACTGAATTTAATCGTGTTTATGGATGTGATACTGCATATGATATTCAAAATCTTCTTGAAGTTACTCATGAAGGTACATCACAGGTAAAAGACTCGAAACTTTTCCAGCTAGAATCGGAGTTTGAGAAGTTGAAGATGGATGTTGATGAAGATATAGACTCCATGTACATGAGGTTTAGCAAGATAGTAAACGACTTGAGGATTCTAGGGAAGAATTTCTCAAATGGAGATTTGGTGAGGAAAATACTTAGACCGCTTCCCCCGAAGTTTAATCCTAAAGTGACTGCCATCTCAGAGTCACACGATCTAAAGTCTCTCGAAATTGAGAATCTCATAGGAAACTTGAAAACTCATGAAGTAGAGTTGAGGATTCAACAACAAGAATATAGCTTGGAGCCAAGAAAGGAAGATTTGGCGTTGAAGTCCAAGAGGAGAAGGAAAGTGAGTCTGATGAAAGTGATGATGAAGATGAAGAGAGTTTGTTTGTGAAGAAATTCAGGAGATTTATGAGAAATCCTGAAAGAAGAAATTCTTTCAAGAGATTTTTCAAGAAGAAAGAATATGGGAATAGGAAAGGAAAATCCCAAGCTAAAGAAGAGGATGATGACGATAGACCACCACCTGAATGCTATCATTGCAGAAAGATTGGTCATATAAAGAGCAAGTGCCCAAAGTATCTGAAAGAGCTGAAGGAGAAGCGACACAGAAAGCAAGATAGTAAGAAGGTTCTAAAGGCTGAAACATGGGATGAAGCCACTTATGAGGAGTCGAGCAGTTCAGGGTCAGAAACTGAAGAGGAGGCCAACATGTGCTTGATGGGAAAGAGCGCTTCATCTTATGATGAAGGAAGCAGTGTCTAGAGCGACATTGAGGTTACTCCTGAAAATTATGATGATTTATTTTTAGAATTTTTAAGTACTTACGAGTATTTAGATAAAAAACTGCATGAAATTAAGTTGATCAAATCTGAAAATAAAGTTTTAGTTAAAGAAAATAAAAAACTAAAAAATGAAGTAAAAATTCTTGGAAAAGAGAAAGCGTCTTGTCAAGAGGATTGTCCATCTTTGACAAAGATAGTGGAACTTGAGAAAGATCTCTCTAAGACTCAGACTCGGGTTGAAACTCTTACAAAAGAGAAAGAGGCCTTAGAGAGATCTCTAAAATTCTCTCAATCTCAAGTGGAAGGTAGCAGGAAGTCCTTCGCTAATCGTTGCAGCACCATAGTTGCCGAAAATAATGTATTAAGGGGACAAGTCTGAAATTTAGAAATGGCCACTAACAAATTTGGAGTGGGCCAAAAATCTCTAAATATGATTTTGGGAAACCAGTACTATGGTTCTGGAAAATTCAGACTTGGATACTCTCCTGAATCCTATCGCCCGGCGACATCCACTATCGCCGGCGATAAGAAAAATTCCAAGAAATTTACTTTTCAAACTAAAAACAATCAGTCTCATGTCCCTGTAGCTTCCAGCAAAGGGTCAAAATCTATTTTAAAAAACCCGTCGACTTCTTTAATCAAGTGTGCCAAATGTTATAAGTTTGGTCACACAACACATACTTGTAAGAAGACGGGATACTGTTTAGTCAAACAAATCTGGGTGCCTAAGGCTTCCACCTATTCTATGGGAGGAACCACTTGGGTAGCCGGATCTTTACTCTCATCCTCTTTCTAGGTGTGTTAGCAGACAAAGGACAAAGAAGACGTGTGGTACTTGGACTCATGGTGTTCCAAGCACATGACGGGCAATAAATCAAAGTTCCTTAGCCTGGAGATGAAGAAAGGAGGAGTAGTTACTTTTGGAGACAACGAAAAAGGGAAAATCATCGACATTGGAGTAGTAGGTAACAAATCATTTTCTATCTCAAATGTTTTATATGTTAAAGGTTTGAAACATAATTTAATTTCAATATGTCAACTATGTGATATTGGATTAAATGTCTTGTTTGATTCATCTTCTAACCTATGCAAAATTATTAACTCTAAAACAAATGATATTGTTATTACCGCTCCTAGATTTCAAAATGTTTACATGATTAGGTTTAATGATTTATCACATTCTTCGTTAAAATGTTTTATTTCTAAAAATGAGGAAATAGATTTGTGGCATAGACGTCTTGGACATTCTAGTTAAAAACTTATCATACAATTGTCTCAAAATAAACTTGTTAAAGGTTTACCTTCTTTGCATGGAAATTTATCATCTTTATGCTCACCATGTCAAAAAAGAAAATTTACAAAGTCTTCTTTTAAAAGCAAAAATATCGTTTCCACCACTAGGCCTTTAGAATTAATACATATGGATTTGTTTGGTCCTATTAATACACTAAGCCTAGGAGGTAGAAAGTATACTTTTATTTTGATTGATGATTTCTCTCGTTTTAGTTGGACAATTTTCTTATCGTCTTAATCTGATGCATTTTTAGAATTTTCCAAATTATGTTTACGTGTCCAAAATGAAATAGAAATAAAAATAAAATGTATTCGTTCAGATCATGGAGGTGAATTTGATAATGATAAATTTGTTTCTTTTTGCAATGAGTTAGGAATTAAACATGAATTTTCTGCTCCTCGTACACCTCAACAAAATGGTGTGGTAGAAAGGAAAAATAGAATTTTGCAAGAACTAGCTCATACTATGCTATCTGAATACAAATTACCTCGATCATTTTGGGCTGAAGCTGTTAGTACTTCTTGTTATGTTATTAATCGTGTTATGCTTCGACCCATTTTAAAATAACACCCTATGAGTTATATTTTCTAAAGAAACCGAATGTGTCTTATTTTAAAGTTTTTGTATGTAAATGTTTTGTTTTAAAAACTAAGGATAATTTAGGCAAATTTGATGAGAAGTGTGATGAAGACATTTTATTGGTTATTCTTCTACAAGTAAGTCTTATAGAGTTTACAATAAGAGGACAAAAGTAGTTGAAATATCAATGCATGTTAAATTTGATGAGTTTTCTCCTTGTGTAGAAGCTAATAATACAGGTAAAAATGAAGAGCTCTCTCCTCTACAAAGGGTGGATGACGATGAAAACCTTGGAGACAAAGATGAAGAAAAAGGAGTCGAACAAGAAGAAGAAGAATAAGAAGAGCAAGGATATGTGCCTCCAAGCGAACTAAGATTTTCAAAAGATCATCCCCAAGATTTGGTTATTGGAGAACCATCAAGAGGGGTAAGTACTCGTTCATCCGTACATGAATTATTTTCAAATATGTGCTTTATTTCTGATATAAAACCTAAAAGCATTGAAACTGCTTTAAATGATAATTCTTGGTTTTTAGCTATGAATGATGAGCTTAATTAATTTGAATGTAATAAAGTTTGGAAGTTAGTAGAAAGACTGTCAAATCATCCTATTGTAGGGGTTAAATGGATTTTTAAAAATAAACTTGATAGTGAATCTAGGATCACTAGGAACAAAGCTAGACGTGTAGCAAAAGGTTATTCACAAATAGAATGAATAGATTTTGATGAAACTTTTGCACCTGTAGCACGTTTAGAAGTAGTTAGAATATTTCTTGCATTTGCTAGTTTCAAGAGGTTTAAATTGTTTCAAATGGATGTTAAAACTGCTTTTCTTAACAGGTATATTAAGGAGGAGGTTTATGTAGAGCAACCTTCAAGTTTTGTTGATGTTAGATTTCCTGATCATGTTTATAAATTAGAAAAAGCCTTGTATGGATTGAAATAAACACCTCGAGCATGGTATGATAGATTGACTATTTATTTATTTAAAAATAATTATAAAATGGGCAGTGCTGATTGTACTTTATTTGTTAAACATATGTATGATGATCTTATCATTTTACAAATATATGTTGATGATATTATTTTTGGATCCACAAATGAAAAATTATGTGATACTGTTATTGAAATTATGAATAATGAATTTGAAATGAGCATGGTAGGCGAACTCACTTATTTTCTTTGTTTTCAAATCAATCAAAAGCATGATGGAATTTTTATTTGCCAATCTAAATATATTCATGAAGTTTTAAAAAGATTTGGGCTTGAAAATCTAAAACAATCAAAGACCCCCATGAGTGTCTCATTAAAGTTAGGAAAAGATGAAAGTGGAATATCCATAGATCAAACACTTTATAGAGGAATGATAGGGTCACTATTATATTTGACTGCCTCTATGCCTGATATTATATTCGCTGTATGTTTATGTGCTAGATTTCAAGCTAATCTCAAAGAGTCTCATTTAAAAGCAGTTAAACGCATTTTTAGATATCTTATTGACACATCTAAATTAGGATTATGGTGTCCACATAACGATACATTTATATTACATGGCTTCTCTGATTCAGATTATGCTGGATGTTCATTAGATCGTAAAAGCACCAGTGACACTTGTCATTTTCTTGGCCCTTCACTTATCTCTTGGTCGAGTAGGAAATAAAATTCTGTTGCGTTATCTACCACTGAGACCGAGTACATAGCACTAGGCAGTTGTTGTGCACAAGCTTTATTGATGAAGCAAACATTAGAAGATTTTGGAATAGTCCATAAAACCATTGAATTAAAATGTGATAATAAAAGTGCAATTAACTTAACGTATAATCCAGTTCATCATTCTAGATCCAAACACATTGATGTATGTCACCATTTCATAAGAGATCACATAAAACAAAATACGATCAAAGTCAATTTTATAAGCATCGATTCACAGCTTGCAGATATTTTCACTAAACCACTTCCAGATTCCCGTTTTTCGTTCTTACGATTAGAACTAGGAATTCTAAACTTATCAAATTAATAAATTATCATCGCAAGCCACACAAAAAAATTAACATAATTCCATTATTAACATCATGAACATTAAACCAAAATAAGCATTCCATAAATCATAAGTGAAAACACCACAATTTTTAACATTTCATACTAAGCATTACATTCTTCCAGAAGAAATACCACATACCATTACAGAATAGATAATATTACAACATGAAATCAAAATCAAAGGAAATTAACGAAATTTCACTGTCGCTGGCGATAGTGACTGTCGCCCGGCGGTAGTGGCAAAATGTCCAGCCTTCCAGAAATATTCAAAAATTTCTGCTGTCACCTCCACTGGTCTCTCCTTGATCATCTGCCGAACTGTACTCGCTGCTTCAAATCCGACGTGCTCGGCGGGTCGATGTATGGGGCGGCTCCATGACCTGATCTTCCCATTCTGCTGCTTCGGCTGGAGTGGGCTTCAACTTCAAACTTTTGGTCAAAAATTTAAAGAATTTACGAATTCCCAAAAAGTTTTTCTTTACATCCCTCTTATGTTCTTCGAACGACTCTCGCAAGTCATCTAACCCTTCTCGCAACGATCCACCTCTAGGAATTGGCGGGTTTCGGATAGTGGACACCGGTTCACTCCTCCTTGATGACCCTCCTCGTGTTCATCGGCCGATGGAAGGTGTTCCACTCATCGAATATATCATTAGGATACAATCATTGAAGTATAATTCGGGGTCAATCTATGTGTATTTCTTATATAATATCCATTGGATGACGGCTCCAAGTGGTAGGGTGTTCAACTTCTTCCAATTAGGACTTTTCAATCAAAATGAGTATCATACTATCGAGAGGATAAAATCTGCCACATCAGAAGGCTCTCGCTCCAAAATCATATACGTCACATAACTAGGTTGAGCTGTTATTTTTCGTGTATCTCCGGATTTCAATAGGACGATATGCCTTAGAATCTCGTGCACTAGTCGTGCATCCTCCGTCAGGGTGGCCGTTGATTGGATTAGAATTTTGATGGAATTTCCATGCGAAACCACGTTCAATAATGTCCAATCCCTATCCTTCCGATAGTTCTATACGACGTCTAGAGTGGTGTCATGCTCTATTAGTCCAAATTCATCTCTCAAGTCATAGTATGTTATTTCTACCATCTGTCCTTGATTTTTCGATCGAACTCCGCCATTCAGTTCCGTGAAACGCAGATCTTTGAGATAATTGTTAAATTCTCGGATGAGTACTGAGGAGAATTTGTCTGGAATAATAATTGACATTATTCCAGCCATTGCTAACAAGTCATGAATATGTGCATGCCGGGTCAGGTCGAATTCAATCACCCGTCCTATTCCTATGTTAGCGTTCTCTATTCCATGAAATGTTTGATATGATGAGTATGAGTCACTCCCTGTGCTTCTTCGTGCATTGGAACTAGAAGCCATTTATGCATATAAAATATTTTTGTTTCAGAAACAAAAAATTGTTTTTGGCTATCGCCACTCGGCGACACCCACTGTCACCGGGCGATAGAGGAAAATCATTTTTCTTCATTTCCGACTTCAGATCTGGTTTCCCCCTTCATCTAAAATACCAGATCTGCAAGTTCGTGTTCTTCAAATCAGTTTTCTTTCACAACTTAAATTCAAGGAAATCTTCACAAATTTCACTCATACAATCCTAGTAAATCAAGATCCCCAAACCAAATTTGAACAGTTGAAAACATGGAAATTTCTGATCTAAACTAACATACTACACTATTATTCCATTAGATCCATAAAAAACCAAAGATTCAAAGCAAAAATTCAAGTTTTCATACCTAGGTTTAGGGTTTTGCCGCCTTCTCCTCCGCGTTCCGCACTCAGTCTTCAGGAAAAATGGTTCACTTTAATGCCTTTGACTGAATGCGCCAGTTTTAAACAATTATCCACTATCGCCGATCGACGATACCCGGTATCGCCGGGCGATAGTGCCATTTTCTTGTTTCTTCAAATTGTCTTGCTGACTCAGTTTAAGGCCAGGTGTAATGTTTTTTTTTAGTTTTATACTAACTTGGTTCTCTAGTTCACCACTCTTTTATCTGTTATACATATTTTAGTATTAGTGTTCTTAACCTTGTGAATTTGTTTTCGCATGCCTCTAAGTATGAGAAATCTTTTAGTTATGATAATGTTATTTCACTCACGGTTGTGCAACTCTTCGTATGCATCCATCTTACAACATGTGAATTGTGATTGTGTTTACCCTAATTACTTGTGATGCATTTTTTCGGCTTCTGCTTTATCCGAGTTTAGTATCGTGCACCATAATATTAAATTATTTTGTAAACTCTCACAAGTGAATTCAGACTACTTTGTTCAGCTAAAGAAAAATATATATATTTGAGTACAAAAGTGTATCATCCCAAAAGTACAAACCTTTGGTGATAGTTTCACAAAAAAAACACTCAAATAATAAAGGGCTGACTAGGAACCTCCACCAAGCACTACTTACCCTGCTGATAAGTCTTCATGAGCATTGTGAGGTTGAGCACCTTGGCAAGAATTGTTAAGTGTCTTGTGCAAATCTTTACATGAATAATTTCCTTCTTATGTGCGTTAACCTCTCGAGTACAAGTATAGGCTCGCATGTAACCACTATGTTATGTTGTTTTTTAACATTCGCATGTTCATGTTTTTTTGTAAGACTCAGCTCAGTTTTGCCACACCACCTCACGTGTACACAACATTATCCTCTCTAAACGTTCTTATTATGAGAATTGGACTGAAAACTGTTTCACCAACATCTTTTCCCTAGAATATGTGTATATAATATAGTTTGTTGAACATTGCCATAGTTACTATTTACTAATTTTATTTATACTACATTGCTCACCTACCCTCTCTGAGTCTCTCTTTTATGTTTTTTCCTTCTTTCGCTTCCGCCGTCCTCTTCGATCTCTTTTGACAATACCAAAGGGGGAGAAACTTTACAAAAGCAATCATTCACCAAAGTCTGTTCTTATATCTTTGTGCACACTTGGACGGACCATTATTTGTTTGAATTATTTCTCATATTTTTAATTAAACTACATGACTTTTAATATTCTTCCATTTAGGGGGCGATCACATGTAGGGGGAGTGTTTCATCAAATAGTAATTGTGCGCATACACTTGTTTTGTCTTGATACTCAAATAGGGTGGACCTTTTTTAACATTCATGATTTCTTTCTTAATGGATTTGCTATTATCAAAAGGGGGAGATTGTTAGAGCATGTATTCCACGCTTCCTAGTTTGCTAATAACAAATCTTGTTTGTATTTGATACTTGGATGTTATTGTTGTGCAGGTAACACAGATTAATATCTCATATCTTTTTTATGATGAATCAGATTAGAATTGAGCTCGGGAGATATCATCAGGCAATAGTGGGTATCGCCAACATGCGATAGTGCCACTCGACACTTGACACTCGACACTCGACGCAATTCCGCTCGATGCTAGACGAAATCATGGCTTAGAGATATCGCCAGGCGATAGTGGGTATCGCCATAGGCGATAATGGGTATCACTACAGGCGATAGCGCCACTCGACGCATTTCCGCTCGACGCTCGACGAAATCGTGGCCACCGTAATTTCGCTATCACCAGATGGCGATATCAGGTATCACGCGACGATAGTGCACGATTCAGCGCTCAACGTTTGTGCGATTCGAAAATGAGGAGTTCGTGGGACACGTGGCAGCGTTTACCTCTATCGCCAGATGGCGATACCCAGTATCGCCCGGCGATAGCGCTAAAATATAAAAATCTCTCATTTTCTGAGAAAGTTACGAATTTCATTAACTGGAGTGCACTTACCTTCAAAGACGATCCAGAGAGCTCCAGAACTCAGAGATACTCCATAATCCTAAGAAGGCCAAATAGCGCAGAAGATTGACGGCACGTGCGAAGCATTCAAAGCATCTCTTGCAAGGATTCATCGGCATCTTCAGCGCTTTTTTTGAAGGGAGTGTCTAGCCTAAACTGCTCAATTTGTTTTTATTATTTTTCATTTATTTTCTCATTATAATCAGATGGGGAATCGACTACTTGTGCGTGGTGTCTAGGTCCTTGTGTGGCTTAGGGGAAAATCGCCGCCTTGTGAGTGGCGTTCAAGTCCTTGTGTGGCTTAGGAAGAAATCATTGCCATGTGTGCAGCATCTAGATCGTGGTTAGATCTAGGGGGAGGCTAGTAGCAAGATCTAGGGAGAGATACGCTTTAGCCTGCCGGTTCTTGGTAGAATAACCGGCGAATACACTAGAAAATTATTTTTTTCATGAGCCTTTGTCTCTAGCTCTATAGAGACACATTGTATGCAATTTAACCCTTTTGAAATATATCATTATTGTTTCTAGCTAGTATTCGTTTTCACTCTTCCATGACTTTGTTGTTATTCATTTTGTAAAGGTTGCTTAGGTTGTTTTAGAAAAATTAAAAAGTACCCTTATTCACCCCCCCTCTAAGGGCGCTGTAAGATCCAACAGTGTTGAGTGAAGCAAGCTCACTCAACGCTTCTATATAAAGCAGGAAGCGCTGAGACAGTCAAGAGCTGATAAATGAAAAACCGCTTAGACCGCTGAGACAAATCCGCTGAGACAGTTAAAGTACAAAAACCTCTGAGACAACAGATAAGAGGAAAGCACTGAGACAAAGACGTGTCTCAGCTAATAATGGAAAACTGCTGAGATCGCTGAGACCGCTGAGACAAAATCGCTGAGATAAAGCTAAGAAATTTTCTAAGTCTAGAAGCGCTGAGAGCCAAGGCTGATCGCGTTGAGTGTCTCAACATCACTCAACGCTTGACGGATTTCAGGAAAATTTTCTAAGTCTAAGATATTGTTGACCACTGCAGATGTCATCAAAGTCAAATCTGCAGAGAGACATTGAGGGAAAGCTGTTACAGCGCCGAAAGATAATTTGTCTCTTTTTAATGGAGTTGGCGCTCACCAATCCCTGGTGGGCCCACATACTATGTTGTCGTTTATTCAAATCAATGAAAATAAAAGCGGAAACAGAAAAGGGTTAGGGTTAAAGAATACCCGGGCATCAAACTCAAAAGAGGAAAGAGAAAGTGGAAGAGGCGGCTGGAAATTAATTCCGATCAAGCTTGAAAGATGAAGCCAACCAAGTTAGCCAAAGGGCAAGAAGAAGATAGCTGCACACTTGTGCAGCAAGAGAGAAGATAGCTGTAGAAGAAGACTCATCCCTTCTACAGCAAGTTAGCTAGACTGATATCTGCTCAGTGCAGCAGAGCAACTTAGAGATTTAGTCTCTGAGTTATTTTTGTTTTCCTTTTCCATCTTAAACATTGTAACCATTTACTGTTGGATCCAGGTTTCCTGGATCTGAGTTGCTGGAAGGCTTGCTAGCCTGAGGATGGAGAGTTTATCTCTCTGTGGTAGGATCCAACTGGATCTGAGTTGCTGGAAGGCTTGATAGATTGAGGCTGGAGAGTTTATCTCTCTGTGGTTGGATCCATGAGTGGATCTGAGGTGCTGGAAGGCTTGTTAGCCTGAGGCCGTAGAGTTTATCTCTCTATGGTAGGATCCAAGTATGGATCTGATTTGCTGGAAGGCTTGGTTGCTTGAGGCTGGAGAGTTTATCTCTCTGTAGTAGGATCTAGGTGTGGATCTAAGGTAGGGTTGTCCTCCCAGCCAGAGTGTAGGGATTTGTGCCTAAGGTAGGTGGTTGTAGAGCTACTGAGTTATTGGTGACAAATTTGTCACTGAGTTGTAGGCCTTGGAGGAGGCTGAGCTGTAGGTACCTTGAGAGGTACTGAGTATATGTGTGCTGCTGCACACTGAGAGTAAGGCTGTAAGCCTGAGGTGTAAGCTCTAAGGAGCATAGTGCTGGAGTTTGTGCCTTGTCCAAAAAGTTAGTTGGAAAGGTGGGATGGAAAGTGGATGTACCCAATTGGGGAACCACTATAAATCATTGTGTGTTTTTCTATGGTTGCTTTTCTTTTCTTATTAACAGGTGCTAAGGACAAGCTCTATATCACCCTAAGCTCAAAGACTAAAAAAACAACAAGGTATTTTAAAGAAAGTAAAGATAGTCTCTAAGAAACAAATAACCTATTCACCCTCACCCTCTAGGTGATTTAGCTATCCTTGAAACATAGAAGTTCAAGTGGTATCAAAGGGAGGTTACTCAAAAAGAATTTAACAATCTGAGTATACCTCCAAGGTTAGCTAAAAGGGTTATACTCGTGGGTTCAAAAGAGAACCACAAGCAATGGTGCTTCAAGTCTACAACAAGGATAACTTTAAGACTTGGAAAGAAAGGGTCAGGCAAATCATGGAAGCCTCTGATCCTAGGGTGCTTGCAACAGTTCATAAAGGACCTTTCATTCCCATGAAGGTCTCAAATTCAAATGCAAGCATCCAGACTCCATAGAATTATGCAGAGATGTCTGAAGAAGAAATCAACCTTGAATCTATGGATAAGAGGGCACAACACATCATGGTGAGTGTCATAGATGACTTGTAACACCCCATATCCATCACATAGCATATAGCAGTAGGTCCGGCCGGGGCCCGACGCCATATACTACAGACAGACCAGGTAGTTACTCAATGGAAACCATCCAACTAATCCAACGTCCTACTCAGAGCATTCTAGCAGAAGCAATTTTATAAGTTGCAAATAAAGAACCCAGCACAAAGAGCACGAATGTCCACTAATACACCAAATAGGAATGTAGTACATACACAAGTACTGGCCTTAAGGCCTTACAAATGGTTTACTTCAAATTACATGTTTTACAAACCACAGCACGCAGGCTGGTCATACATGAACAAAAGCAAGTAAACACTTCAGTTAGGCCTTCAAGGGCCGGCTTCGCAATTTGGGCTTTAGCCCGCTATTGACCGCTTGGTCTAGCAGCACCTACAAGCAACAAACTACCGCACGGTGGCAAACAAAAGCAACGGTCAGCAATGCTGACCAAATTATAACGATCCCGCCCCCAACTCGGGGCGGCAATGCTCCTTCCCTACACCTTATTTGTATAACCAAGCAATATAGTATTGTCAAAACATCACAGGCGTAGGCATGCACGACCACACACCTCATGCTCTCAGGGCACATTCTCGATGATCACGGTCAAGTCCGTCGGCTCACCACCATCCCTTTGGACTGCCAAACAATGAGCAATTATGTCTTCCCGGCATGGGTCACGGTAATTAAAACCATAGACCGTCGAAGACCGTCATCTATGCCAAGGTCTCTAAGCCGAACGACTTAGAACGGTACAGTTCCATCTAACCCGTGCTCACATCGCAGCGGTAATTTAAACCATATGCACTGGTCAAACTTCTCCCGAGTCTCATTTCCCTCACACATTTCACATAACCCGGTTATGTTCAAGCTGGCTCTCAGGCCTCCAAGTTGGCAAGATCACGCATCCGCCCAGTTTTCTGGGTGCACCTTAGGGTTAATCCCCAAGGCTACCTGTTACAATCTACCACGTATAAAACCCGAAAAACAAACAATCGCACGGAGTCTTCTCCGGCATTTATGCAATGCAACATCACCGATCCGGACCAACATGTTCGGGTAGGCTTCACACATCATGCCTATGTCCATTCTCGAATACAGACTCTAAACAACGGGAACTTTACATATCTACCCGAAGGAACGCCTCCAACTCACCGCAAACTCACGAGAGCGGGCTTCCTATGCAAAGAAGGAGAGCTTCACATGCTAAAGTAGAGAATCGTTACCCTAGCGTTCTTCCTTGGCGCCATGGAAAAGTAAGCGGATGAAAAGCACCGCATTCTCTTTGCCTCCGTAGATCCGAAGTCGGCTCGCGATTTGGAGCTTCGAAGCTCCTCCAATGGCCGGATCTAGCTTCTTCTTCCTCCTTTGCTCTCCTCTCTCTAGACTTTAGAAAGGGAACCACTCAAGTGAAATGAGGGTTTCAAAGGTCCAATCCCGTGTATATCCCATCGGGAACAACCCCCAGCCATTTCATCCCAAATTAAAGAAATGAACGGCCACGATCCAGATCTAAAATGCTAAAACTGGGCCGAACACGGCCTGCGACACGCCCGTGTCCAGGGCTGTGTCCCCCATACGCCGTCAAAATCGACGCGCCTGGAACACACGGGCATCCTACACGCCCGTGTTTGACCTGACACGCCCATGTTCCAACTGACACGGCCGTGTGGTAGGTCGTGTGCCTCCATCGACACAGCCCCCAAAACAACCCAAGACTCACACGGGTATTGGACACGCCCGTTTCCTAACCCGTGTCTAACTCGAACACGCCTGGGCTCCAGGCCGTGTTCACTGTCTTGACACTTCGTCGAGTGAAGTTCGTCGACTTCCTGACACGGCGTTGGACACGCCCGTGACCTAGGCCGTGTGCCCGGTCTCGACACATCGTCGAGCGAAATTCGTCGACTTCCCGGGCCGATCGTCGACACGTGCTCGACACGCCCTGAGACACGCCCGTGTCGCAGGCCGTGTTCTCTGCTCGACAATCGTCGACTCCAAAATCGTCGATTGGAGCCTGACACGGTGTGTCCCAGGCCGTGTGCCCACTGCCAGAATCCAATTTTGGACCAAAACGCCTCCCGTCGCTCTTTTGAGTTTCGGGGCATTACAACTCTCCCCCTCTTAAAAGAATTTCGTCCTCGAAATTTCATAAAGGAAAGAAACATAAAACTAAAATTGTACCTGAGCGCAACAAGTCCGGGTACTCGTCAAGCATAGTCTGCTCTCGCTCCCAAGAGAGCTCCTCTCGACCGCAATTGTCCCATCGGACCTTGACCATCCTGATCTCTTTATTGCGTAGCCACTTGACTTTCGAGTCTTCAATACGTATGGGCTTGACCTTAGTCGTCAACCCACTATCAATCGGCACTTGATCGACAACGATTACTTGTGTAGGCTCTTACACCGCCTTCCGTAGCACCGAAATATGGAATACATCATGTAGACCACTATGCTCCACCGAAAGCTTCAACCGATAGGCTGCTTCACCAACCCGCTCCAGAACCTCAAACGGCCCAAGGTACCTCGGGATTAGCTTTTTCAATTGCCGCACCCGCGAGATACCCTTGAACGGCTTTTATCTTTAAGTACACCCAGTCGCCCACAGCTAACTCCACGTTCCTGTGCTTGGCTTTATAGTATTTCGCTTGTCGGTCCTGAGCGATAAGCAACCTCTCCCGAATGGTTCGCACCAACGAAGTAGCATCCTCCACTTCTAATCGCTTATACAACTTTGACTCACCCGTTTCTAACCAAGATAACGGCGTACGACATCTTCTACCATAAAGGGCCTCGAAGGGCGCCATTTGAATACTCTCCTGGTAGCTATTGATGTACGCAAACTCCACCAAATAAAGATGGTCTTCCCATTGCTTTCTAAAGTCCAAGACACACATGCGGAGCATGTCTTCCATAGTCCTATTGACCCTCTCGGTCTGCCCATCCGTTTGCGGATGGAAGGCTGTGCTAAATTTTAACTTTGTTCCCAACATTTGCTGCACAAGCCTCCAATCATTGGACGTGAACCGCCCATCTCGGTCACTCACGATGCTGCGGGGCACACCGTGAAGCCGTACTATATTATCCACATATAGTTTTGCCAACTTCTCCACCGGATCATCCTTCCTATGCGGAATAAAATGCAACACCTTCGTTAGCCGATCTACGACCACCCAGATTGCGTCGTTCCCTTTTTGCGACCTTGGCAAACCGTGCACAAAGTCCATATTGATGTCGTCGAATTTCCACTCCGGAATATGCAAGGACTTCAGAAATCCTCCCGGCTTTTGGCATTCCGCCTTCACTAAGGCACAAGTTTGGAACTTCGCCAGGTAGAGCGCCACATCCTTGTTCAAACCCAGTCACCAAAACAGTTTCTTAACATCACGGTACATCTTTGTGCTCCCCTGGTGAATCGAGTACTTGGTATGGTGTGCCTCGTACAAAAATTCCACCAGCAAATTGCCCACACTTGGGATGCACAAACGACCATCTTTCCAAAGTAATCCATCCTCCACAACGAATTGGGAATTTGACCCATCCAGTGCCTCTACCATGAACTGCTTCATATGGTCATCCAAATCCAAAGCCTGCCGAATCCGATCAGACAGGTCATATTGAACTTCAGTCCAATTCAGTACTGCTTCAGCACTTGATTGCTTATCAATGCAGCTTATCAATGCAAAAGATCTCCAACGCCTCTGACTCCCGAACCAACCGCTCATCATGCACCGATAGCCAATTGGCTTGAGCTGGTGCTCGGCGACTCAACGCGTTGGCAACCGCATTATCTTTACCAGACACATAGTGGATCTTTAACATATAGTCCCCCAAGATCTCCATCCATCTATGCTGTCGCACATTCAGATCTTTCTGATCAATCAAATACTTCAGGCTCTTGTGATCGGTGTAGATATCAATCTTCACACCGTACAAATAGTGTCTCCACAGCTTCAAGGCAAAAATCACGGCTGCTAACTCCAAGTCACGGGCCGGATAATTCCACTCGTGCACTTTCAGCTGTCTCGAGCCAGAAGCTATCACACTTGCATGTTGCAGTAGCACGCAACCCAAACTGCTGCCCGAAGCATCACTATAAATCTCATAACCTTCGGTTCCACTCGCCGAACTCAACACAGGCACCGTGGTCAACCGACATTTCAACTCCTCAAAAGCTCGCGCGCACCCCGACGTCCCAACGAACTTCTGCTCCTTCCTCGTCGAAGTAGTGAGAGGTAACGCTACTAAGGACAACCAAAACTCGCATTTGGAGAACTTGGCGTATAATTGATTCCTCCTCAGCGTCTCCAACACGAAATGAAGATTCCTGAAGTGATCCTCCTCACTTTGCGAGTACACCAAAAAATATTATCAATGAAGACGATCACAAAATGGTCCAAGTACTCCCTGCAGGTCATGTTCAACGAATCCATGAACACTGACGACGCATTAGTCAGCCAAAACGGCATGACAGTAAACTCGTAATGCTCGTATCTCGTACTGAACGCAGTCTTAAGGATACCAGTCTCCCTTATCCTCAGGTGATATTAACCAGACTTGAGATCCAATTTAGCGTACACCGTCGACCCGACCAACTGATCAAAAGATCATCGATCCTTGCGATTGGGTACTTGTTCTTTTCCGTCAACTTGTTGAGCTCCCGATAATCAATACATAGTCTCAAGCTCCCGTCCTTCTTTTTAGCAAAGAGGACCGGTGCACTCCAAGGCGAAGAACTTGGACGCACATACCCTTGCTCCAACAACTCTTGTAGTTGAACCTTCAGCTCCGCCATTTACTTAAGCGCTAGCCGATATGGAGAGCGTGACACAGGCTTTGCACCTGGTACGAGCTCTATCGTAAAATCTATCTCCCGTTGAGGCGGGGCTCTAAGGAGATTTCTAGGGAACACATCAGGGTACTCCGATACCACTGATATACTATCCAACGCGGGCTTCGGCTTTGCAACCTCCACTAGTGTAAAGAACAGTTCTGTACTGACACGAACCGCCTTCACCACCTGAAGAGCAGACATCAATGTCTTGCTCGACCCCCTTCAAGCCCGTAAAAGTCGTCTCACGACTTGCTCCCAGCTTGACTTCCTTGCGACCGCAATAAATATAGGCTTGCTGCTCCAAGAGCCAGTCCATGCCAAACATCATGTCGAGCTCCCCTAGCGCTAGTAACGATACTTGGAAGTCAAAGTCTTATCTCCCTAATCACACCTAAACGCAACAGATACTACCCGCGCGCATTGAGCGCCATTGGACCATAGCGCATCCAATTTGTCTTTTACCAACGAAGGAGGTACTCTGACGCGCAAAATAATTCCTAAATAAAGGAATGTGAAGCTTCGTTTACACGAACGGTGCTCTCGCCGAATAAACAAAAATCAGAACAAAGCTTAGGACAAGTAATTCTAAGCTAACGTGCACAAGGGCGACAAGTATTCAAGGCTAAACTGCTATAACTTTAAACCATACCTGTCATCACGACAGCATGTTTCTTCTCGGACTTGGGACATCCGCTCCAGCAGTCTCGAGCAAAGTGCCCCGGTTTTCCACAAGTGAAACATGCGCCCGGGGTTCGACCCGTAGTCATCCCAGAAGCACCAGCAGAGGGGGCTAGACCCGAAGTCCTAGCCTTCTTATACCACCTACGATAACCAGACTTTGTGGTGTTCGGCATTTTGAATGTCGTTTCCTTTGCACTAACGTCCTCAACTGCTCCTGACATAGCTTTCTTAGTCCTCTGAGCACCATTCCGACATTCTCGGGCAAAATGCCCTTTCTTTCCACAAGTAAAACATGTGTAAGTAGCTTTGCTAGTCGATGCCATAGCCCCTTTCTCCAGCATTCCGCCGGATGCAACTCTTATGGGGCTTGCATAGTTCGATACCATGGTCGCTGGCATCGGGAGAGTCTTCCTCAAATCTGCCTCCAAAGATCTAGCTGATTCCACCAAGGCTCGGAATCCCAATAACTTTGGTCCTAGCAGTAGAACTCGTAACTCGGTGCGCAGGCCATTATAAAATCTATCGACTGTAGCTTGCTCATTATCCAACTCGAAGCATGGGTAGCGACTTATCATAAGAAATGCTTGCAAATATTCCTCAACTGTGTGCACTCCCTGCACTAAATGCATATTCAGCTGCTGCCCCGATGGTCTACCAAAGGTCATCTGCTCCATCACGCCAACCGGCGTTGAAGCCACAACAGGGGCGCAGGGTTGTACATTTCTTCCATGCTGTGCACCCGTAACAGCGAACACCGCTTCAACGATCCTTCTAACGGTTTCATATGAAGGAGGGGTCTCAAACACTTCACTGGGTGCACTATACTCCTCAGAAACCGGACATTCTGGTGGCCCAGCACCGCTTCTGGTCACCTATAGTGGTACAAAACACCGTTAAGTGACCAAATAAAATTGCAAACAGCAATTATAGGAACACGCAGGTTCCCCAAACACGTGTATTTTCATTCCTAAGTGGACATTCAAGGGTTCTTTTGTTGATATAACGACGACGCACACACATATGCTCACTACCCCTTAAAAAGAATTCGTCCACGAATTCATTTGAAGTCTGACCGAAACCAGTAGTCTGATACCAAATTGTAACACCCCCTATCCGACGCATAATATATAGTAGTAGGTCCGGCCGGGGCCCGACGCCATATACTACAGACAGATCGGGTGGTTACTCAATGGAAACCTTCCAACTAATCCAACGTCCTACTCAGAGCATTCTAGCGGAAGCAATTTTATAAGTTGCAAATAAAGAACCCAACACAAAGAGCACGAATGTCCACTAATACATCAAATAAGAATGTAGTACATACACAAGTACTGGCCTTAAGGCCTTACAAATGGTTTACTTCAAATTACATGTTTTACAAACCACGACACGCAAGCCGGTCATACATGAACAAAAGCAAGTAAACACTTCAGTTAGGCCTTCAAGGGCCGGCTTCGCAATTTGGGATTTAGCCCGCTATTGACCGCTTGGTCCAGCAGCACCTGCAAGCAACAAACCACCGCACGGTGGCAAACAAAAGCAACGGTCAGCAATGCTGACCAAATTATAACGATCCCGCCCCCAACTCGGGGCGGCAATGCACCTTCCTTGCACCTTATTAGTATATCAAGCAATATAGTATTGTCAAAACATCACAGGCGTAGGCACGTACGAGCACACACCCCGTGCACTCAGGGCACATTCTCGATGATCACAGTCAAGTCCGTCAGCTCACCACCATCCCTTTGGACAGCCAAACAAGGAGCAATTATGTCTTCCCGGCATGGGTCACGGTAATTAAAACCATACACCGCCGAAGACCCTCATCTATGCCAACGGCTCTAATCCGAACGACATATAATGGGTACGGTTCCATCTAACTCGTGCTCAAAACGCAGCGGTAATTTAAACGATATGCGCAGGTCAAACTTCTCCCGAGTCCCGTTTCCGTCACACATTTCACATAACCCGGTTATTTTCAAGTTGGCTCTCAGGCCTCCAAGTTGGCAAGATCACGCATCCGCCCAGTTTTCCGGGTGCACCTTAGGGTTAATCCCCAAGGCTCCCTGTTGCAATCTACCACGTAGAAAACCCGAAAAACAAACAATTGCACGGAGTCTTCTCCGGCATTTATGCAATGCAACATCACCAATCTGGACCAACATGTTCGGGTAGGCTTCACACATCATGCCTATGTCCGTTCTCGAATATAGACTCTAAACAACGGGGACTTTACATATCTACCCGAAGGAACGCCTCCAACTCACCGCAAACTCGCGAGAGCGGGCTTCCTATGCAAAGAAGGAGAGCTTCACATGCTCAAGTAGAGAATCATTACCCTAGCTTTCTTCCTTGACGCCATGGAAAAGTAAGCGGATGAAAAGCACCGCACTCTCTTTTCCTCCGTAGATCCAAAGTCGGCTTGCGATTTGGAGCTTCGAAGCTCCTCCAATGGCCGGATCTAGCTTCTTCTTCCTCCTTTGCTCTCCTCTCTCTCTAGACTTTAGAAAGGGAACCACTCAAGTGAAATGAGGGTTTCAAAGGTCCAATCCTGTGTATATCCCATCAGGAACAACCGCCAGCCGTTGGATCCCAAATTAAAGAAACGAACGGCCACAATCCAGATCTAAAATGCTAAAACTGGGCCGAACACGGCCTGCGACACGCCCGTGTCCAGGGCCGTTTCCCCCATTCGCCATCAAAATCGACGCGCCTGGAACAACACACGGGCATCCGACACGCCCGTGTTTGACCTGACACGCCCGTGTTCCAACTGACACGGCCGTGTGGTAGGCCGTGTGCCTCCATCGACACAGCCACACAAACAACCCGAGACTCACACGGGTATTGGACACGCTCGTGTCCTAACTCGTATCTAACTCGAACATGCCTGGGCTCCAGGTCATGTTCACTGTCTCGACACTTCGTCGAGCGAAGTTCGTCGACTGCTTGACATGGCCTTTGATATGCCCGTGTCCTAGGCCGTGTGCCCTGTCTCGACACATCGTCGAGCGAAATTCGTTGACTTCCCGGGCCGATCGTCGACACAGGCTCGATACGCCCTGAGACACGCCCGTGTCACAGGCCGTGTTCTCTTCTCGACGATCGTCGACTCCAAAATCATCGACCTCTCGACCAAATCGTCGACTGGAGCCTGATACCCACTGGGACACGCCCGTGTCCCAGGCCTTGTGCCCCCTGCCAGAATCCAATTTTGGACCAAAATGCCTCCCGTCGCTCTTTGCGTTTCGGGGCGTTACATGACTGAACCCTCATGAGAGTGATCCACTACAATTTAGCCAAAGAGATGTGCGATTATCTCACTAACTATATAGAAGGGACAGGGAAAGTAAATCTCACTAATAGTGGCTCAGAGTCTAAAGATGAGAAGAATAAGAATAGGTCCTTTGTGTCCAAGAAGGAGTAAAGCTGGACAGATTGTTCATCCTCAAATTCTGAAGTAAAAGAGGAAGAAGCCTACTTAGGGCTGATATCAGTTGCTGTAGATCCATACGAAGAAGTGGAATATCTTGCTGCCAGGATAGGATTCTAGGCCCCTCTGTCACACTCAGATAGTGACAATGAGGTGGATGAAGAAGTCTATGAATGCCATGGTATGATGACATCGACTGAAGAATAAAGAAATCAGCCAGACACTAAAACAATCGAGGTACCTCCTCTCCCCTTCTCTCCATCTTTTTCTGATTATGAGACTAGTCCAGATACTGATGCATCTTCATCCTGTGATAAAGATTGCTCAGAATCTGAAGCTGATGTCAATCAATTGATTGACAAGTATGGACTACTCCTAAATGATCTAAAGGAGAGCAGATTACTTGCCAAGAGGCAAGCTAAGGAGTTAGAGGTCCTAAGGCCTTATAAAACTCTATATAATAATAAATGTATAGAGCTTTATAAGAAAAGTCATGAGGTGTCTGAGCTAAAGAAAAATATTTTGTGTCAGACCTTGCTTGTAGAAGAAAAGAAGAAGCACATCAGATATCATGAACAAAAGTTCTCAAAGAGGTTGGGGATTGTGACTAACCCTTCTCAATCACAGGGTCAGTTGCCAAAAGCTGCAACTGGCCATGTCCCTAAGAAGCTGGGTATTGAGCACATCAATCACCACTTCAAATCTGATTGCCCTAATAAGACTACAATGTTTTAGAAGGCAAATACGTCTTATAAAATTGTCAAGTTTGCACCACTCTAGAAGGGTCAATTAAATGTGTGCTCCACCAGTGCGGTGAAGACACATGATCCAAGAAATAGTGACATTGTCCAGTCTAGCCACAAGGTTCAGGAGAATGTCTTTAGATTTGGATCCAAATATCCTCTATCTAAGGAAATGAGTGAGTCCACCAGATGATAGACTCCAAAAATACAACTGGCCATTACTGGACCAACTGTATTTAGAACCACAATACCGTCACTCAAGAATAAGAGGACAGCCTCATGCTATGCTCATCCAACAAAGTCTGGTACTGTTCACTTCTCTCATGGACAACAATTCTATGCTGTCCTAAAGAGAAGATACAACATTCATAAATGTTGGTGCTGTGGGAAAGTGGGTAACAATTTCATTGACTGCTGGCATAACCTAAATATGATTAGTAGATAGTTGGGTGCTCAGCCCAGACAGAGATTTGGGCATAGGTTTTATGATGCTAACAAGAACCTAGGACCCAATTATCATTGGGTGACTAAGGGTAAATGAACTCTGTTTTGCAGGATAGTCCAAGTACCTGTCTACTTAAGACTTGGTATTTGGACAGTGAGTGTTCCAGACAAATGTCTGGGACAGGGTGGTTGCACTAGGAATATGCACCAGAAGAGGCACCAAATCAAAGTTGAGGTTGTCAAGTAAGTGATCCTCTAAATCTAGAGGAAACAAGCCTCAAGGTATCTCTCTCTCTCTCTCTCTCTCTCTCTCTCTTATATAGAGATTTTGCTTGCTATTTGATTGAGGTTTGTTAGTAGTGCTCATAGATGAATTCAATCAAGGAAATAGAAAAACAGTGACCAAATCAACTACACTATTAATTCTTGCAAGATTTTGAGTTGCAAGACTTATTTGTAATTTACTTGAAAATTACAAGTAACTTATTAACAAGCCTTAGGGCAAAACAATGCATAAATTGGGTGCTAATAGAATTGACCCATTAGCCAGTTAGGTCCCACTCTATTTACCTTGACAAAGTCTTTACTAAATCAAGAAAATTGTACAACCAATCAATCTAGAAAACCCAAATTAAACATATATGGAACTAACTAAAGAAAAGCTAAGTGATATAGTGAAAGAACAATTGTCGGGCATTCCGTAAAATTGAAAATACCAATCATAATAGTCAAATGAAATATTTACTTAAATTAACTAAATCTTTTCATTACATATATAAAGACGACAAGAAACGGAAAGCCACATAGCACTCTAAAAGCCGTAACCCTAGCCGTCGAGACCGAAACCGTCTCAGCGTCTTGCCGCTCTGCTTCAATGGCACTAAATATCAGCAAGGAGCTTCAGGATGGATACGAAATAGTGAGGGATGGATTCAATCATGCCTCTCCTGAAATTAGAGCCGTGTTAAGGATGATTGAAGTCGCTGGATTACAATACACTCTTTCCGAACCCTCCATCATTCTCAGAAATGAGGTTGTGAAATTCTTCTCAAATGCTAAGATGTGCCCATCTCAATGCTCTATCAGATCTAAGATTGAAGATGTGAAAATAAAGGTAAACCCCAAGAGGTTAGGAAATGCACTTCATATCCCCTCCGTCAACCCTAGCGAGGAAGAGGAGCTCGCTGACGCAGACTGAGACAATGCTCTCTTGTGGTGTGGATACAATGAGGCTAAGTTTGGGTCTCTAAAAAGAAAATTCTTCAATCAAAGAGGTAAATTGCAAGCAGACATTGTAGGGAAAGCCCTCATCTGCAAACCTGGATCACATGACACCATCTCCAGGTTCATGTTTACAGTCATAATCGGGATTATACTAAATAGAAAGACCTCTTGGACCTCTCTCATCTATCAGAGAAAAGTTGACTGCATATCTTCTCCAAATATGGGCAGAATCATTTCCTTGTACCTAGTGAACACCTATCCTGACTCTTTCTCACAGGAACAAGGGATGAAAATTCACTACCTGAAAAGGATGGACATAAAAACCTTGGATAGATTCTCTAGAGTCCTACTTATGAGCCAACCTTCTGGAGTAAAGGAATCCTCCAAGGGTATAAGGAAGAAACCCACTAAAGAAGAAAGACCTTCCAGCCCTGAACCAGTACTTGATTCATCCTCTCCAGCTGATGCTGGTCTGCAGGTTGACCTATCCCTCAGTCAATCCTCTGCCAACATTCAACTTCAGGATACAGCTGTGCATGTTGATAAAATCCATGCCAGCCCTAGGTTAGGAGATTCCTCTAAGAATGCTGCTGAAGAAAGTAATATTGGAAAGGATGGGGCGGACATGAATATTACTGATGATGTTGCAGCAGTAGATGTTATGCCTGCTATAGAAGATAACTGGGAGAATCTTGAGACATTAGGCACTTATCTTGATATGTCCAACCCAAAGAAAATTTCTCAGTCTAAGGGGGAGCATGAGCATATGGATATGACAAACTTGGATCAAGTTGTCAATAAGATAGTTGAGTCTGGACCTCCTACAGGTAAAACTCATTCCCTCTTGATTTATAATACTAATGCAACTTTAGCTAAGGAAATACTTTCCACTATAGGTGCTGTAGTTGAGGGGGAGCCTTCTCTGATCCCTACTCAAAATGTTACACCTCCTCCCATGAGCCATACCTCATTGGAGATGGGGGTAGGTGAGGTATGGCTCATGGGAGGAGCTGTTAAGTGAAGTCAAGGAATGCAAAGAAGAAACACTCACTTGAATAAATAGGTCACTTCTTGGTTTGACATGGCTAGGACTGCTGGCATAAAGCTGATTACCCTTATGCAGTCCATACAAACAAGCCATCAATTCTCTGCAACTGACATTGGATATTTCAAAAATGTTGTGAGTGCAACTAATGAAGTAATCAAAGGTTCGGCAGATCATATAAATCAGCATGTGGCCAATATAGCTCTCCACTCTATGGAGCAGGCAATGCTTATGAAAAATGTGCTCCTCACTGACAATGAGAGAATACTTCAACAGTTATCAAATAAAACTGCACCTACCATCACCTTAATGCACAAGACTATATCCAAAGAAGGAAGAAAGGAGGAGAGCAGCCACGTTAAGACTGCAGGACTCATTGAAGATCATGCATTCAAAGTAATTCAAGGTAATAGGGTTGCACTGCATCTGCCTCTGCTGGATAAATATTGGCCAGAGGATTTAGACTTTCCAACTCAAGCCAGACTTGCTCAGGATGCACAACTTGTTGCAAGAAGAAAAAGGGAAGAGACTCAGATGGTTGAAGACTTCATAGATAAGAGAAGAGCTGAGAACAGAAATGATCCTGATTATGAACAACTAAGTGATACCTCTGAGTCTGTCATCATAAATGCTTGGATCATCCATGGACAATTATAAAGAACATTGATAGTGTTTATCCCTCAGAGGAATGGATAAAACATCCAGAAAGAAACTCCTTAATAGAAGCAGTATTTAAAGAAAATCTGGTAAGGACAGACAATCCTAAGAGAGTGCCTTCAAGATACATCCCAAAGCCATTCCTCTACTTCAAGAGGCAGAAAGAAAAAAATGAAACCTTGAAGAAGACTGCTGCAACCAAGGATGCTGGTGCAAGTTCATCAAGGAACAACTGATAGATTGCCGCTAGCTTAGGACTGTTTAAATCATCACATCTTGTCTTGTAATGTATGCAAAAAATGTAAAAATTTCAATTCTTTATCAATGAAATTAATATGATTTGGACCTGACTTCATTGCTATGTCAAATATGCTTAACATTCTTACTTGAATATCTGTGGTTGGTAAATATGCTATCTCTTGACAGTTTTCTTATTTTCCTATTATTGACTGGCTAAGTTAATGATTAGGTAGACCTGAATCATATTAGTATACTGTCAATATTTGATAATTCAGAACTCCCAATCATAGTGTTAAGTCATCTCATCTAGGGGGAGTTTTCCATTACTGAGTTGGCTAGTGGTCATGATAATGTGTTCATCAGATCTATCTTGATATTTATTATATTAATGCACCTTAACATGGATATGTGTTCTGCCTTCTTCAAATAGGGGGAGATTGTTGGGAATTGTGCCCTATAATGTTCCTCATGATTTGAAGGAGCATCACTATTCATGCTAAGGGTCATAGTGTATTTGATGTATGCTTTAAGTTCATGCATCCATGTTGTCCATGATTGGATAGGTGAAGAAAATGAGTTGGGGCAGTAAAGTTAAATTTCATCGAACTCAGCTCAGAGTTCATCGAACTCAGCTTGCTGAAGCTCAACTCAGCATAAGCTTAAGAAATAAGAATAGTAAATTTGTCGAACTTCGATCGACGTTTGTCGAGCTCAGAACAAAGATCGTCGAACTTAGCGCAATAGTTATCAAGGTAAAAGACAAAAAAATCAACAAAGGCAAAAAGCACTGAGAGCGCTGAGAAGATCAAAATTCATAGAGCTCAGGTTACGGTTCGTCGAACTCAGCTCAAAGCTTATCAAGTTAAATACAGAAAATATGTCTAACGCATAAGCGTTGAGTCCGTTGAGAAGAATGCGTTGATACCACTAAGACAGCTGAGACAGCTGAGACAGCTGGGAAGATAACGTTGAGTCAGCTGAGATAGCTGAGAAGATGACGTTGAATCAGCTGAGACAACTGAGAAGATGGCGTTGAGATAGCTGAGACAGTAGAGATAAAGTAAGCTGGAAATTATTATAAGTCCAGAAGCGTTGAGTGAAGCAAGCTCACTCAACGCTTCTGTATAAAATAGGAAGCGCTGAGAAAGTCAAGAGCTGATAAATGAAAAATTGCTGAGACAAATCTGCTGAGACCGCTAAGATAAATCCGCTGAGACAGTTAAAGTACAGAAATCGCTGAGACAGCAGATAAGAGGAAAGCCCTGAGACAAAGGCGTGTCTAAGCTAATAATGAAAAACCGCTGAGACCGCTGAGACTGCTGAGACAAATCAAAGTTCCTTAGCCTAGAAATGAAGAAAGGAGGAGTAGTTACATTTGGTGATAATGGAAAAGGGAAGATCATCGACATCGTAGTAGTAGGTAACAAATCCTTTACTATCTCAAATGTTTGTATGTCAAGGTTTGAAGCATAATTTAATTTCTATAAGTCAATTATGTGATGCTGGCTTAAATGTCTTATTTGATTCATCTTCAAACTCATGCAAAATTATTGATTCTAAAACTAACGATACTATTCTTACTGCTCCTAGATTTCAAAATGTTTACATGATTAGATTTAATGACTTGTCACATTCTTATTTAAAATGTTTTATTTCTAAAATGATGAATTAGATTTGTTGCATAGGCGTCTTGGACATTCTAGTTCCAAGCTAATTGTAAAATTATCTCAAAATAAACTAGTTAAAGGTTTACCTTTTTTGCATGAAAATTTATCTTCTTTATGTTCACCATGTCAAAAAGGAAAATTTTCAAAATCTTCATTTAAGAGCAAAAATGTTATTTCAACTACTAGGCCTTTACAGTTGATTTATATGGATTTGTTTAGTTCAGTTAATACACTAAGTCTAGGTGATAGAAAATACACTTTTGTTTTGATTGATGATTACTCTCGTTTATGTTGGACAATTTTCTTATTATCCAAATCTGATGCATGTTTAGAATCTTCCAAATTATGTATTCGTGTTCAAAATAAACTAGATTTAAAAATAAAATGCATTCGTTGTGATCATGGAGGTGAATTTGAAAATGAAAAATTTGTATCCTTTTACAATGTGTTAGGTATTAAACATGAATTTTCCGCTCCTTGCACACCACAACAAAATGGTGTGGTAGAGAGGAAAAATAGAACTTTGCAAGAAGTAGCTCGTACTATGCTATCAAAACACAAATTACCTAGATCATTTTGGACAGAAGCCATTAGTACTGCTTGTTTTGTTATTAATCGTGTAATGCTTCGACCCTTCTTGAAGTTAACACCTTATGAATTATACTTCCAAATGAAACCGAATGTGTCATATTTTAAAGTTTTTGGTTGTAAATGTTTTATTTTGAACACTAAGGATAATTTAGGCAAATTTGATGAAAAGTGTGATGAAGGCATTTTTATTGGATATTCTTCAAGTAGTAAGGCTTATAGAGTTTACAACAAACCGACTAAAATGATTGAAGAAACTATTCATGTTAAATTTGAAGAGCTTTTCCCTTGTGTAGAAACTAATAATACAGGTCAAGATGAAGAGCCTTCCCCTACAAAGCTCGGATGATGATGAAATTCTTGGAGACTGAAAAGGAGAAAAAGAAGATGAACAACAAGAAGAAGAATTGCAAGAATTTATGCCTCCAAGCGAGCTAAGATTCTCAAAAGATCACCCACAGGATTTAGTTATTGGAGAACCATCAAGATGGGTAAGTACTCGTTCAACATTACATGATTTATTTTCAAATTTGTGATTTATTTCTGATATAGAACCTAAAAATATTGAAACCACTTTGAATGATAATTATTGGTTTTTAGCTATGACTGAAGATCTTAATCAATTTGAACGTAATAAGGTTTGGAAATTAGTAGAAAGACCACCAAATCATCCTGTTTTAGGTGCTAAATGGATCTTCAAGAATAAAATGGATAGTGAATCTAGGGTCACTAGGAACAAAGCGAGACTTGTAGCAAAAGGTTATTCACAAGTTGACGAAATAGATTTTGATGAAACCTTTGCACCCATAGCACGATTAGAAGTAGTTAGAATATTTCTTGCATTTGTTTTTTTAAAAAGATTTAAACTATTTCAAATGGATGTTAAAACTGCTTTTCTTAACGGGTATATCAAGGAAGAGGTTTATGTAGAACAACCTCTAGGATTTGTTGATGTTAAGTTTCCTAATCATATTTTTAAATTAGAAAAAGCCCTTTATGGTTTAAAACAAGCACCCCGAGCATGGTATGATAGATTGACTGTTTATTTACTAAAGAATGATTATAAAATGGGTAATGCTGATTTTACTTTATTTATTAAACATGTTCATGATGACCTTATAGTTTTACAAATATATATTGATGATATTATTTTTGGATCCACAAATGAACAATTGTGTGATAGTGTTATAAAAATTATGAAAAATGAATTTGAAATGAGCATGGTAGGCAAACTCACTTATTTTCTTGGTTTTCAAATTACTCAAAAGCATGATGGAATATTTATTTGTCAATCTAAATATATTCATGACATGTTAAAAAGGTTTGGATTTGAAAATCTAAAACAAACAAATACCCCCATGAGTGTCTCATTGAAATTAGGAAAGGATGAAAGTGGTATCTCTATAGATCAAACATTATATAGAGGAATGATAGGATCACTATTATATTTGACTGCATCCAGACCTGATATTATGTTTATTGTATGTTTATGTGCTAGGTTTCAAGCTGATCCCAAAGAATTTCATTTAAAAGTGGTTAAACGTATATTTAGATATCTTATTGGCACTTATAAGTTAGGTTTGTGGTATCCTCAGAACGATGCCTTTATTTTACATGGTTTTTCTAATTCTGATTATGTTGGTTGTTCATTAGACCGTAAGAGAACAAGTGACACCAGTCACTTTCTAGGCTCATCGCTAATTTCCTGGTCGAGTAAGAAATAGAATTTTGTTTCCTTATCCACCACTGAGGCCGACTACATTGCACTAGGTAGTTGTTGTGCACATGCTTTTTGGATGAAACAAACTTTAGAGGACTTTGGAATTGTACATGCCACAATTGAATTAAATTGTGATAATAAAAGTGCAATTGACTTAATATATAATCCGGTTCAACATTCTAGGTCCAAACACATTGATGTGCATCATCACTTCATTAGAGATCACATAAAGCAAAATACAATTAAAGTCAGTTTTATAGGCACCGATTCACAGCTTGCCGATATCTTCACAAAACCACTTCCAAATTCCCGCTTTTCATTGTTAAGATTAGAACTAGTAATCCTGGACATTACAAGCTAATGAATTGATGTAATAAATAAATGAAAAATACACTTTAATTAACTCGAAAGTGATGATTAAGTTTCAAGTAAACCACAAATGATAGGAGTCAATAATAATATTACAGCTGTATTACATCACAATATTCCAGCATAAAAATAGGATGAAAATTTAAATAACCGCACTGTCACCGGCGACAGTGACTGTCGCAGGGCGATAGTGCCGACAGTCCAGATCTCCTCGAAATCTTTAGAAATTTCTGCTATCACCTGCAATTGTATCTCCTTGATCGTCAGCTGAACTATGTTCACTGCTTCTCATTCGGTGAGCCCGGCGAATAGATGTTCAGGGAGGCTCCATAAACGGATTCTCCCATTTGGCCATTTCTACTGGAGTTGGCTTCAATTTGAGGCTTTTGGTCAGAAATTTGAAGAATTTCTGAACCCCCTGAATGTTCTTCTTCACTTCCCGCTTATGTTCTTCAAACGACTCTCGCTAGTCGTCCAACCCTTCCTGCAACGATCCACATCTTTGGATTGGCGGCTTACGAATAGTGAATATAGGTTCACTACTCCTTGTTGACCCTCCTCGGGCTATCAGCCAATGGAAGGTCTTCCACTCATAGCAAATATTAAAGGCACACAATTATTGAAATACAAATCCGGATCTATCCAAGTGTATTTCTTATATAAAATGTGTTGGATAACAACTTCAAGTGGTAGTGTGTTTAATTTCTTACAAGTAGGACTCTTTAGCTTGTATGCATAGCGTATTATCGATAGGATAAAGTCCGCCATATCAAACGGCTCCCTCTCTAAAATCATATATGTGACATACCTCAATTGAGCTATTATCTTTCGTGTATCACTGGACTTGAGTAAAACAGTGTGCCTCAATATATCTTGCACTAATCGTGCATCCTCAGTGAGAGAGGCCATAGATTGAATATGTGTTTTGATGGAATTTCCATGCAAAACTAAGTTCAAGTGTGTCCAATCTCTATCTTTTCAATAATTCTATACTACATCAATGCTATTTTCATGTTCTATTAACCCAAATTCCTCCCTGAGATCATAATGGGTTATCTTTACTATCTGGTATTGTATCTTTGATCGTACTCCACCATTTAAGTCCGTAAACCGAGGATCTTTTAGAGAATTGTAGAACTCCCTAATTAATACAGACAAAAATGTATCCGGGATAATGATAGACATTATTCCAGCCATTGATTAGAAGTCGTGAATGTGTGCATGACGGACGTGATCGAATTCGATAGTGTCTAATCCCTATGTTAGCATTTTCTATCCCAGGAAACATTTGGTAGGAGGAATATGAATCACTGTCTGTACTTCTGCTTGCTTTCGAACTGGATGCCATTGCAGTAGATAAAATTTTTTTAGAAAAAAAAACAAAACAAACAGCAAAATTTTTCAGTATTGCTAGACGGCGACACCCGTTGTCGTCGGGCGATATCAGAATTTGATCTCATCCAATATCCGACTCCAAATCTAGTTTTTACCCCCCTTTCAATACCAGATCTGAAATTCTTAATGACATCCATTCAATAGATCTACAAAATCTAAGGCATATTTTTCAGTATCACCAAACTGCGACACCCGTTGTCGCCGGGCGATATCGGACATTGATCTCATCCAATATCCGACTCCAGATCTGGTTTTCCCCTCCTTTAGATACCAGATCTGACATACCATACAATAGATCTACAAAATCTAAGGAATCCAACAAAAAAAACCATGATCCTTACCTTGATCCAAATTTTCGCCGTCGTCCCCTTCGTTTTCCACGACCAGTCTTCATGAAAGAAAGATAGATCTGATGCCTTTGAGCTTATATGAACCGTTTTTATATTTTCGCACTATCGCCGATCAGCGATACCCAGTATCACCGAGCGATAGTGACATTTAACTTTTCACTATTTTTTCTTAATTTCTTAGGATTTGGTATGGTTTACTGTATATTCTTTGATTTTGAATTCCTAGCAGAATAGTTCAACTATTCGACTATCACATCTTCTTTTATACATACATAAGACCTAGTATTTGTCTACTTGTGAATTTTTTTTCGCATGCCTCTAAGTATGAGAAATGTTTTAGTTCTGATATTGTTCTTTCACTTGCACTTGTTAAAATCTTCATATGGATTCACCTTATTGGATATATGAATTGTGGATGTTCTATAATAACCACTAGAATTGCATGCTGCGACTTGTGCTTAATCATAGTTTATTCCTTGCATCGCTTATATTTGTTAATCTTGTATGTTCACAATTGAATTCAGACTCATTTGTCATGCCAAACAACATTTTAAGAAAAAACAATTCAAAAATGACAATTCAACACATTTGTTGATGTCTTTCAAAATTACAATAAAATGGGGCTGACAAGGAACCTCCACCAAGCACTACTTATCCTCCTGTAAAGTCTTAATGAGCATTGTGAGGTTGAGCACCTTGGAAAGAATTGTAAAGTGTCTTGTGCAACTATATATCTGGATATTCAATTTAGATGTGCTCTGAATTTCTATGTACAAGCACGGCTAATCGTGCATACCTCTATGTTATGTTGTTTTTTACATTCCACGAATTCATGTAGTTGTAAGACCTCTCATATGTGTTTTTCTTCAATCTATCACATGCACATAATATTATCTTCTCTAAAATTTTTTCTTAAGAAAATTGGATCGAAACTGTTTCCAACATAGTCTTCACTGGTGTATGTATATGTGATATAGATGGATGAACATTGCCTTCTGTTCATGTTTACTCATTTACTTCTTTCATATACATTGATTCACATGCTCTTTTCTTAATTTCTCATTTGTGTTTTTTCTCTTTATCTTCTGCACAACTCTGCTATCACTTTTGACAGCACCAACGAGGGAGAATTTACTTCGGAAAACATTCATACTATGTACATCAAAAAATCTACTTAGATTTAGGGGGAGTACACCTGCAGGGGGAGTGTTTCATCCAAGAGATATTTGTGCACATACAAATGCATAGTCTTGCTACACATAGTTCTCATCGTTTCAAACACTTCTTAGTTCCTTCATGATTTCTTTCTCAGTGGATTTTTTATTATCAAAAGGGGGAGATTGTTGGAGCATGCGTTCCACGCTTCTTTGGTTTGCTAATAACAAATCTTGTTTGTATTTTATCTATGGGTGTTTATGATATGTAGATATCACAGGTCTTGCTCTAATGGATTTTCGGTGATGTTTCAGGTAAGCACATATGAGCAGTGAAGATATCGCTTGGGGATATTGAGTATCGCCCACAGGTGACAGTGGCACTCGACGATCACCGATCGCCGTTCGATGAATATTCGCTCGACGATTTCCATTCGACGAATCTGCATTGGAGGTTAGAAGATATTGCCAGGAAATATTGAGTATCACCCACAGGAGATAGTGGCGCTTGACGAACGACGATCTCCATTCGATGAATCTTTGCTCGACGATCGACGTTTGACGATTTCTGTTCGATGAATCTACATTGGAGCTTAGAAGATATCTCCATGTGATATTGAGTATCTCCTACCGGCGACAACGACGATCGATGATTCTGCGCTCGACGATCGACGAACGACATTCGTCGAATCAGCTATGAAAAAATCAGCAGTACGTGGGACACGTGGCGGCAGTTATCTCTATCGCCAGTTGGCGATACCCAGTGTCGCCAGGCGACAGTCCACATTCAATTATCGATGAATCTGCGATGTGAATATAAGGTGTTCATGAGACACGTGGCAGCAGTTACCGATATTGCCAGGTGGCGATACACAGTGTCGCTAGGCAATATTGCCAATGAATAAAAGCCATTCAATTTTTTGAGGAGACAACAAATTTCATTATCTGGAGTGCATCGTGCTGTTAAGACAAACCAGAGAGCTTCAAATTACAGATTTTATTCCATATTCTTAAGAAGGCTAAAGCGCAAAAGTTTGATGACACGTACACAGCATTCAAAGTAACCCTGGCTAGGATTCGCCGTCATAATCAGCACTTTGTTTAAAGGGAGTTTTTATTCAGAAGTTTTGAATTTGTCTTATTTTTATTCCTATTGTAAACCTATTGTAATCGAGAGGAGAAATCGCCGCCTTATGCGTGGCATCTAAGTCCTTGTGTGGCTTAGGGGAAATTGTCGCCTTGTGCGTGGCGTCTAAGTCCTTGTGTAGCTTAGAGAAAATCGCCGCCTTGTGTGTGGCGTCCAAGTCCTTGTGTGGCTTAAGGAGAAATCGATGCCTTCTGTGCAGCGTCTAGGTCGAGTTAGATCTAGGGGAGGCTAGTAGCAAGATCTAGGAAGAGATACGCTTTATCCTGCCGGTTCTTGGTAGAAGGACCGACAAAAACAAAAGTATATTGTATTTTTCATAAGCCTTGGTTTCTAGCTCTATAGAGACACCTCGTATCAACTTTAGTACTTTTGAAATAATTTGTTATATTTTAGTTCTTCTCTATTTCAAAGTGTTTAAGTTTGCTTATGAAAAATCAGTATTCATTCCATAATTTCTACTAACATTGTTTGATTCACCAAGTAAAGCTTGTTTAGCGTAAGAAAAATTAATTAACCCTTATTCACCCCCCCCTCTAAGGACGCCGTAAGATCCAACAAAGTCCACCCACTGGCCACAAGGGCCAGTCCGCACTTACTGACGGACACTAGATCTAGTCCGCCTGCCCGAGCGAACTCCAGCACCTGTCTGCACTAACTGGCGAACTCCGCGGCTTCCACTTGCCGCGCCACCAAAGCAATACCAAGGCATCTGCCATGCCGGTCTGCCGAGCTCTGGTTCAGTCTGTGCTTTTTTGGACTCAACAAAAGCTATTCGTCTGGTTACCTTCTGGGAACAAGCTGGCTTCTGAGCATAAGCCGGTCTGGCTGGCCACCGCCTCTGTTCGCATAGTCCGCGCGAACATACCCTCTAGGATGCCGAAGAACAAGCTGTCTACAATAGCTATGCCGACTTGGCTATCCGCCAGTCCTATCCGCATTGTCTGCGCGGACATGTCGCCCAGGTCGCCCAAGTCGCCAAATCACCCACTTTCACTTCACCATTTTCAACAAGCCATCTGTGTACTTGGCCAAAATCAAACATTAGCATATGCGTTGAGTGAGTATGCTTCACTCAGTGCCAAAATATTTAGAGAGATTTTTCTGTCATTAGGCGTTTAGTGAGTAACCTTCACTCAACGCCAAAGTACTTAGAAAATATTTCTGTCACTAGGCATTCAGTGAGAAACCTTCACTCAATCGGCAAAACACTTAGGATAATGTTTCAGTCATTAGGCACTGAGTGGGCAACCTTCACTAACACCAAAAGCTTAGAAAGTTATTCTGACTCAGGGCGTTGAGTCCACTCAACGCTTTTTGTCTTGACGTTGAGAGCGTTGAGTATCAATCAACACTTTCTGCCTTAGCCAACATTCTGTTACTTAGCATTGAGAGAGAAAGCTTCACTCAACGCCAAACTACTTAACAAATATTCTATTATCTAGCATTGAGTGAGTAAGTTACACTCAACGCCATTGGACTTAGCCAATTTTTGTGTCTAAAAACACTGGCTTTGACTGGATGAGAATCAGTCAACATTTTTTATCACATGACGTTGAATGAGTGAGCTTCACTCAATGCATGTGGACTTATTCAAATATTTACATAGAATTTTTATGTCTTTGACTGTCTCAGCCTGTCTCATAACTTGTTGTTGTAAGGCATTGAGTGAGTAGACTACACTCAATGCTTGTGGTCTTAACAATATTTTCAGCTAGCCAATTGTTAAACTTAGACTATCCTAGCTATAATTCAACGATTTTACTTTCCTGGCATTGAGTGAGTAGAATTCACTCAATGCTTGTGGACTTGGCTATATTCAGTTTCTTCATTGTGTTGAGACAGTTGTATTGTCTCGACTTTACTGTCCTGAGCTGTCTTGACACTTCTGTCTGAATTGTCTCGACACTTATCCTATAGAGGTGCCAACATCTTTGTCTCGACACTTCTGTCTGAATTTTCTTGACACTTCTCCTATAAAGGTGTCGAAATCTTTGTCTGGACACTTCTGTCTGAATTGTCTTGACAATTCTTCTATAAAGGTGTCGACATCTTTGTCTCAACACTTCTGTCGGAATTGTCTCGACACTTTTGTCTCGACACTACTGTCGCGACACTTTTGTCCTTAGACATTTCTACAAGTTTTCACCCTACACCTAGCGTCGAGTGAGCTTGCTTCACTTAATGTCTGTGGACTTGGGCAAATTCCTACCTATTCACCAGCTTGCTTGGTTTCTACCTGCATGCATAAACTCAAGCACATATCAAATACAACTTGTGTGTGTGACATTGACTTGTTTGACTTCTTTCAAATCTGGTCCATGTGGATCGATGAACCCAACAATCTCCCCATATTTGAAATAAGTCAAAACCCTTGCTCAAATTGTTCACATTACTTAGTCAATGACACACACAACATATACAACAATAATATGTATTATTCTAACAGAGCAGATTTGGGAAAGGTACTACATTTTCTTCCTGCTCCCCCTATTTTGCTGCTTGTTGTGTGAGACCACTTGAATGCTGCATGGGAGCATTTCTTTCTCCCCCTGAATCTAATATCACTTGATCAGAGCAATATTTCTTTCTCCCCTTGGATTTGATACCACTTGATCAAGCTCTGATGCCACACTTGATCAATATTTGAAGCCCTTTTACACCACTTGAATCCTTTGATACTACTTGAATTCTTTGATACCACTTTAATTCTTTGAAGCCCTTTGAATTTCTTCTTTCTTAAATTTCTTCATTCTCTCCCCCTTTTTGATATCTGAAGAATAGTCAGGGAAGAGCTGTCTTGTGTTGATGTGCTTCTCCCACTATCTGATTGCAGTTAATACCCTTGGTACAGCTGCTAACTACATCTTTATATGAGGCTGATTCTGCTCCTGCAGTTGCTTGACTTGCTCCCCCTCAATAGGTACCACTTTTGCCATCAATTTTATTGATGGACTCTTTGATCTTATTACCACTTAAGGTCTTTATTTCCTGCAAGAAAAACACATCCTGCACCAAAACTAAATCTAAAGGGAGTGACTGAAGCTAAACTAGGTTCAACATACCCAACTCAAACTTGAAAGTGTTGAACTTTGCTTCATCTAGTGGCTTAGTGAAGATGCCATTCACTTGCTTGTCTGTGGGGACAAACTCAATGCTGATATCTTCCTTTTCCACATATTCCCTAATAAAATAATATCTAATTTCTATATGCTTAGTCCTACTGAGTGAGACAGAATTCCTAGAAACAGAAATAACCCTTGTAGAATCACAATAAAGTGGAGTTCTACTTACCTGGAGGTCATAGTCCTGGAGATGATGTTGAATCCACAGCAACTGAGTACAACGGCTACCTACTGAAATGTACTCTAACTCTGCAGTTGATATAACAACAATAGTCTACTTCTTACTGCTCCAAGACACTAGTCTTCCTCCTAAGAACTGACAGGTCCTTGTAGTGATTTTCCTGTCTTCTTTAGACCCTGCAAAATCTGCATCTGAGTAGCCAGTTAGTTCAAAATTCCTATTTCTAGGGTATAATAGGCCAAGATCTGGTGGGCCCTTAAGATATCTCAAGATCCTCTTTATAGCAGAATAGTGATATTCTTCAGGGCAGGCCTGATACCTAGTACAGACACATATAACATACATGATGTCAGACCTAATGGTTGTGAGGTACAGAATGGTGCCAATTATGCATCTATACAAAGTTTCATCAATAGGTTTCCCTGCTTCATCTTTGTTTAAAGGCATACTTGTCCCTATGGGAGTTTTTATGATGGAGACATTATCCATACCATATTTCTTAATCAACTCCGTGGTGAACTTCGACTGGAATATGGACAAGCCATCATCAGTATGTCTTACTTAGAGTCTCAAGAAGAACTTGAGCTCACCCATACTACTCATCTAAACTTTCCTTGCATAAGTTTAGCAAACTTCCTACAAATGTTGTCATCAGTAGATCCAAAAATAATGTCATCGACATATATCTGTACTAGGATTATCTTGCCCTTAGATTCCCTTAGGAATAAGGTATTTTCTATTTTCCCCCTTGAGAATTTGTTCTCAATGAGGAAACTAGACAAGGTCTCATACCATACCCCAGGGGCTTGCTTCAACCCATATAGAGCTTTCCTAAGCCTACAAATAAAGTCAGGTGAGTTAGAGTCAACAAAACATGATGGTTGTTCTACATGTACTTCCTCCTTTAAGTTCTTATTCAGGAAGACAGACTTTACATCCATCTGGTAGACTTTGAATCCTTGATAGGCAGCAAATGCAAGGAAGAGTATTATTGCTTCTAATCTATCTATTGGAGCAAATGACTGGTCCAAATCTATTCCTTCTTCTTGCATGTATCCTTTAGCCACCAGTCTAGCCTTGTTCTTGATAATAATGTCATTCTCATCTAACTTGTTCCTGTAGATCCACTTAGTTCCTATGACATTATGTCCCTTAGGTCTAGGAACCAGCATCTAGACCCTACATCTCTTGAACTAGTTCAGTTCTTCCTACATTGCTCCAATCTAGAATTAGTCTTTGATTGCCTCTACAAACTTCTTGGAGTCTACTTGTTATAGAAAACTTAAGTAGAGTGTTGTGTTGATACTCTTACTCTTGGTCTGTACTCCTTGGCTTGCCTCACCAATGATTGGTGTGCTGGATGATCCCTTAGATACCTTATAACTAGAGGCAATCTAACTGTTGCTGGCTGTTCCTCATTATCTTCAGCTAGTTGTTCTTTATCCTCAACTTGAGAGTCTTGAGTTCCCTCTGGACATCACACATCTTTTCCCTTATCCTGGACTGTTGGAGCATCTTCCTTGATGGTAAGCTTTTCCATTACCTGCTCTATGCATGTAGAACTATAAGAGAAGCTAGGCAGCTTACAATTAATCATGTTTTTTCATCAAAAATAACATGAACGGACTCTTCTACAACTTGACTTATCAAGTTGTAGATCCTATATGCCCTGCTATTGTTGTTGTACCCAACAAAGATCCCTTCATGAGACTTGACATCAAACTTAGTCACATAGAACTTTCCATTACTCATGACATAACACTTGCTACCAAAAATCCTGAAGTAGGATAAGTTCGGTTTTTTACCTTTCAAGATCTCATAGGGAGTTTTCTTGTGGCTTTTGGTGATAGAAGCCATGTTAAGGACATGACATGCAGTGTTAACTGCCTCATCCCATAAATATTCTAGGAGAGATATGCAACTTAACAAGGTCCTACCAGCCTCTATGATGGTTATGTTTTTCCTCTCAGCAATTCCATTATGCTGGGATGTTCTAGGATAGGAGAAATCCTAGTGAATCCCTTGCTCTTCACAGAACCTTGTCATGTTTGCACACTGAAATTCAGTCTCATGATCACTTTTGATTTTGACCACAGTACTGTCTAGTTCATTCTATATCTTCTTGACAAAAGTCTTGAAGACTTCAAGGGTTTCATCCTTTCTCTTAAGGAAGAACAGCGAAGCAAACCTAGAAAAGTCATCAACAACCACAAGAGTGTAGACTTTCCTAACTAGTCTTTGAACTAGAATGGGACCAAAGAAGTCCATATACAGGAGGTATAAGCAACTCACTGAATCTTTGTCCCCAACACTCTTGAAGGAGGTCTTAGTATGTTTGCCCTTTTGGTATGCATAACAGATACCCTCCTTAGTGTATTTCAACTTGGGGTCATTTCTGACTAACTCTTCACTAAAGAGTTTGCCTATAGTCTTGTAGTTTAGATAAGCTAGCCTCTTATGCCATTGGACACAATATGAGGCTTTCTCATCTGCAACTAGGCATATGGGAGAGCCTTTAATTTCACAATAAAAATTAAGAAAACAGATATTTCCTCTCCTAGTTCCTGTCAAGATGACCCATTGGTCACTTGATCTCCTAATTTGGCACTCATCCTTGAGGAAAGAAATGTTATAGATAAGATCACATAGTTGGCTTATTATCATTAGGTTGTGTTACAACCCTTTCATATAAGCTACTTGTGTGATAGTGATTATGCCATTTGATATCTTACCATACCATTTGGTCACTCCCTTATATGAACCACCAAAGATGACTTTGGGTTTATTTTTTACTCGAGTGTACTCCATCAACAAGCTCTTTGTTCCAGCCATGTGCCTGGAACACCCACTATATGTCCAAGTACCATTTAGGGGAATGACCACTTGGACTAACCTGCAAGGCATAATTCAGTTAAACTTGGGACCCCAATTGTTATTGGGTCCTAGGTGCATGTTAGTCTGATAATAAACATGCTTATCAACATCTCTTCTGGCAGGTAAGCTCTCTCTTGCTCTTGGCACACTTGTATTGTACCAGTAATCTATAACATAGTGGCTCACTTTGCCACAACACCAACACTTATAGATATTATATCTTCTTTTAAGAGTTGATCTAGTGGTTGTGTTGACAGCATCTCTTGATCTAGAAGGTGCAGCAACAGTTCTGTTCTTGTGTTTCCCAGCACTAGTTTAACTAGTGGTGGGTCTGGCAGTACAAGTGCTTGGGATATCTTGAGCCCTACCAGCAGCTGATTTCTTTTCAGACAACATACTCTTGATGGCCTTAGAGATGCCCAAGTCTGGTCTACTGACATACTTGCCCTTAGTCTTAGAGTGGGTTGGAATGTTCTGAGAATAGTCTGCAGCTTTACCCTTGAGTGAAGGGGATGATGCACCAAACACAAATGGTCCAGGATGGGCCATTTATATTTCTTGATGGGCTGCCTTGAAGGCACTTGCACCCTTGTTATATCTACCTCCCTAGCTGTAACACCCCCATCCGTCGCATGACATATAACATAAGGTGTAGCTGGAACCTGACGCCATATACCACAGACAGTCAGAAGAGTTACATAAGAATATTCAAACTATCCAATTAAGACTACACATCCTACACAGAGCATTCTAGCAGAAGCTTTTAAAGTTGAAAGAACCCAAATATTAAATCCATAACCAAGAATGTCCACATCCACACAACATGAATGAAACCCAAAATACACAAAAAGGGTACATGGTCTTATGGCCTTACAAATGTTCACTTAAGAAAAACATGTCTTACATACATCAGCTCGCAGGACGACCACACATGATAAAAATAAAAAACAACTATTCGCTTTGGCCTTCTAGGGCCAGCACAGCAACATGGGCTCCAGCCCGCTATTTGGTACTCGGCTCCGCAGCACCTACAATCACATTCCACCGCACGGTGGCAAACAAAGCAACGGTCAGCCAAAAGCCGACCAAATTATAATGACCCCGCCCCTAACTCAGGATGGCAGTGCTCTTTCCCTGCATAACATTAGCCTAATAAAATAATAAAGCGCAACTATACTACGCCACAGGTGTAGGCTCGCACGGCCAAACACCCCGTGCACTCAGGGCACATTAACGGTGAATCCTGACCAATCAACGTCTTAACCACCGCCCCCAGGATGGCAACAACATGTGAGCATTTAGCCTTTCTGACCACCATCTAAGGCTCCCGACTATGCCAATGACCAGTCCCCGTCTTCGGGTCTCTTGCACCGAACCACATAGCCTAGACCCAATTCCACTTGCCCATTACTCACGCTGCATATACAATTTAAGTCCTATGCATGGGCCAAGCTTCTCTCGGATCCCAAAGTTTTCCCAACAATCTCATAACCTAATTATGATCAAGGCCGGTTCCCAGACCGCCAAGTTAGCAGAACACGTTTCCGCTCAGTTTTCCGGGTGCGCTTTAAGCTAACCTCTAAGGATCCCTACTGCAATCTACAGCGTAGAAACCCGAAAAACCCAAAGCATGGAGTCTTCTCCGGCAAAACATATCAAATGCAACATCACCGATCCAGACAATACACGTCCGGGTAGGCTTCACACACAATGCCTATGTCCATACTTACGATTCCGGACTCTATATGCAACACGAGGGGGACTATTCACATCAACCCCAAGGAACACCACGCACTCACCGCACACTCGCGGGAGCGGGATTCCCTATGCAGAAAGAAAGAGCTTCACATGCTCAAGTAAAGAATCGTTACCCTTGTAGTCCATTTTGGCGCCATGGGAAATCTACATGGACAGAACTCTTCGCAATGAACTTCCCTCCACAGATCTGCTCTCCGATCTCAAAATGGTGCTCCGATGCTCCGCCGGCGGCCGGAAAACCCTTCCTTCTTCTTCCTCTTTCCAACTCCTTGAGATAGAGAATGGTTGGAGAGAAATGAAGGATTAACTCCCCTATTCCCGGCCTTAACAGAGCAGGAAACCATCTGGGCCGTTGGATCTTATTTAAAGAAAACGAATGGCTCGGATCTGCACATGAATCTCCAAACCTGGGCCGAACACGGCTTGTCACACACGGCCAAGACACGCCCGTGTCTCACCTGACACTCCCATGTCGGGTTCCTCGACACGCCCGTGTTCGGGGGCGGGTCACGCATAACCGCCATGGCAACAGACACGACCCAAAAGGACACGGGTATGGACACGGGCAGGCACACGCCCGTGTCAAATGACACGCCCGTGTCACTTAGCCGTGTTTCTCGACGTGTCCTTCTCGGGATGAAAACGGCCAAAAACACCAGCCAGACACGGCCTTGGACATTCCCGTGTCCTAGGCCGTGTACCCTAAACCGGCACCAAAAATCCCTTTTTACGCGACCAACTCAAATACAACTTTCGGGGCGTTACACTGGCAGTGAACATCTTTGTTCACAGCAGAGGATCTACCAATCTTACAGTGACCATGGATACTTTCTTGATCATACCTGTTAGAAGGTAGTACAACTCTCCTTAAAGGAATAGGAGGCCTGGAGGCTAGTGACTACACTGGAGCCTTGCCTTTCCTTTTGGTATTGTCAACTCTAGTGCTTCCTTTGAAGCCCAACCCCTTCTTACCCTTTTAGGAGGAGAAGGTGTCTATAAAGGGAAGCACTGAACTGGGCTTTGAATAGCTAGAAGCTATTCAATTCTCTCTCTCCAGTAGCACCTCCAGGTCCCTTATTTTATTTTCATGGTACTCTATGGTACCTATCTGAATGAACGAAATAGTTTCCAGCTCAATTATCTCTTTCAATTTATTATCAAGCAGTGAGGCTGAATCAACATGCTGGGAAGTAGCAAGCTGAAGGGAGGCAATTTCCTTAGCTTGCTTCTTAGCCAGCAAATTGCTTTCCTTGAAAGCACTCAAAAGGATACCATATTTGCTAATTACAGAATTGATATTTTCCTTTGATTCAGACCCATCTTCATCATAGGATTTAGATACCTCTGAATCAGGACTGGTCTCATAATCAGTTTCAGTGGAGTGGTTGGACTGAGAATGTACCTTTGATTGACCAGGTTGTTCCTGGCTGGATTCTTCATCTGACATAGCCATTAAGAAATAACAACAGCTTTCTTCTTCTTCTTCTTCATCCACCTCTATATCACCATCTGACTGTGATAGAGGGGCCCTCACTTCACTCCTAGCAGCATGATGATTGACATCAGCTTCTCCAGCAATAGCAACCAACATCTCAATGAATTTTGTTTCTTCGGCTTCTACTTCAGCAGAGTACATCCCAATGTAGGCTTCCTCATCCTCTTCTTTTTCTGACTCTGAAGAGGAAGAGTCATTCCAGCTCATTTTCTTCTTAGCCATGAAGGATTTCTTATAACGCCCCGAAACTCAAAAGAGTGACGGGTGGCATTTCAGACCAAGTTTGGAACTTAGTATGGGCTACACGGCCTGGGACACGGGCGTGTACCAGGGCGTATCGTGCTCGGGTCGACGATCTGGCCGAGAGGTCGACGAACTTTGGAGTCAACGATCCTTGAGCAGCGAACACATCCTGAGACACGGGCGTATCCCAGGCTGTGTCCTTCACGGGGTGAAGCCGGGCCATGACAAGGGAGGAACACAGGTTTGGGCACACCAGGCGTGTCAAATTCCGACACGGGCGTGTCAAGTACACGTGTCCCTTGCGGATTGTTCTTGGTCCTGTGTCGATGGGAGAACACGGCCGGGAACACGGCCGTGTACTGGTTGATACGGGCATGTCAGGCTCGACACGGGCATGTCGGGTGGCCATGTTCTTTTCGGGAAGCATCGGTTTTGACGGCAAATGTGGAACACGGCCCTGGACACGAGCATGTCACAGGTCGTGCTCGGCCCAGATTTTGGTTTTCAAGCACGAATCGTGGCCGTTCGTTTCCTTACTTTGGGATCTGACGGCTGGGGACTGGTCTTGGTTGGATATACCTGGGTTTAGGGCTTAGAAAACCCCATTTTACTTGGGTTATTCTCTTTCTAAAGTCTAGAGAGAGGGGAGAGCAAGGAAGGAGAAAGGAGGCTAGATCCGTTCACCGGTGGAGCTTCGGAGCTCCAAATCGCAAGCCGACTTCGGATCTACGGAGGCAAGTAGATTGCGGTGCTTTTCATCCATATAGATTTCCATGGCACCAAGGAAAAATGCTAGGGTAATGATTCTCATCCTAGGACATGTGAAGTCCTCTTTTCCTTTACATAGGAAGCCCGCACTCGCGAGTTTGCGGTGAGTTTGAGGCGTTCCTTCGGGTAGACATGAATAGTCCCCGTTGTGTATATGTAGAGTTCGTAATCAAGAAACGGACATAGGTATGATGTATGAAGCCTACCCGTTCAAGTTGGTCAGGATCGGTGATGTTGCATTGCATGAATGGCCGGAGAAGACTCCGTGCGGATGTTTGTTTTTCGGGTTTTCTACGTGGTAGATTGCAACAGGGAGCCTTGGGGACTAACCTCAAGGTGCACCCGGAAAACCGGGCAGATGCGTGATTCTGCCAAACATGGTGGCCTGGGAGCCATCTTGCACATAATCGGGTGATGTGAAGTGTGTGATCGAATTGGGACTCGGGGAAGCTTGACCCGTGCAGACAGCTTAAGTTGACGTTGCAGTGTGAGCTATGGGTTATGCGGAACCGTACCCGCTCTTTGTGGTTTGGTTAAAGAGATCTAAAGTACATGACACTTACTATTGGCATAGATGGAGGGTCTTAGGCAGTGGCCAGAAAGACCAAATGCTCACGAGATATTGCCGTCCAAGGGACGGTGGTGAGTCAGCGGACTTTGACCGTGTTCACCGAGAATGTGCCCTGAGAGCACGGGGTGTGAGGCCGTATGTGCCCACACTTGTAATGAAGTGTTTATTCACTATACTGCTTGGTTACGCTAACAAAGTGCAGGGAAGGAGCATCGCCGCCCCGATTTTGGGGGCGGGATCGTTATAATCTGGTCAACATAGCTGACTGTTGCTTTTTTTTGCCACCGCTGTGGTGGATTGTTGCTTTTAGGTGCTCCGGAGCCGAGCGGTAAATAACGGGCTAAATCCCAAGTTGCTGTGCCAGCCCTCGAAGGACTATTTTGAGTGTTTCCATTTTTATGCTCATGTATGACCGACCTACGTGCTGAAGTTTGGAAGACACTTATATTTGAGCAAACTATTGTAAGTTCATAAGGTCAATACTTGTGTATTGTACTTCATTCCTATTGGGTTTTGTAGTGTACATTCACGCTTTTGGCCAGGTTATTTCTATTGCAACTTTTAAATTGCTTACGCTTGAATGACTATGTGTAGGACGTTGGTTATTAGTTGGATGGTTTTCATTGAGTAACCTTCTGGTCTGTCTGTGGTATATGACATCGGGCCCCGGCCGGACCTACTGTTATATGCCATGTGACGGATAGGGGTGTTACAATTTGGTATCAGAGGATGAATTCTTTTAAGGGGCGGTGAGCACATGTGTGTGCGTCATCATTATAACATCAAAAGAACCCATGAATGTCCACTTAGGATTGAAAATACACATGTTTGAGGAACCCGCGTGTTCCTATAATTGCTTTTTGCAGTTTTGTTTGGTCGCTTAATGGTGTTTTGTACAACTATAGCTGACTAGAAGTGGTGCGGGGCCGTCAGAACGCCCAGTTTCTGAGGCTAGTAGCGCACCAAATTATGCTACTGCAACACCTCCCTCGGCTGAAACCATATAATTGGCGGCCGAAGAAGTATTTGCCATGATCAACGCTTAGCCTGCAAGGCAAGTGCAGCAGCCTGCCCCTGCGGTGGAGCAGGTGCCGCTTCAAGAGGCTGAGCCAAGAAGAGTGGAGCAAGTAGTGGTGGAACCTTTGATACCTAGGAGAGCAACGAAAAGACATCTCAAACATGTTATGGGCATCAATCCTCCTGTATTCTCGGGGTTGGGAACCCCATCCCAAGCTTAAAATTGGCTCTCCCGAGTGAATAGAGTCTTGACAGCGATGGAGATGGAGGAGTGGCAGATGACCACTATAGCAACATTCCTGTTGGATGGGGATGCGAGACTGTGGTAGGAAGGTTTAGAGCTGCATCACTTGGGAGGAAAGTAACTTATGGATGTCTCGATGGAAGAGTTTTCGAGATTGTTCTTGGCAAGGTACCTCCCTTCGGCTTAGAGGATAGCATTGGAGAATGAGTTCCAGAGGTTGGTGCAAGGTGAGAGTAGCGTAGATGAGTATCTCCACGAGTTTACTCGATTGGGTCGGTACGCTAGCTCCACATTCGCGGATGAGGAGCGCAAGACAAACCATTTCTATGAAGGTTTGAGAGATGACTTAAGGCTACTACTCTCGGGGCCTATGACGCAGGGATTCTTGACCCTAGTCAATACGGCCCGTTCTTTGGAGAAGGATTTGAAGGATGTGCAAGCGAAGAAAAACTCTAGTGACAAGAAGATGGAGTTTAAGGTGCTGGTTAATGCGAAGTATGGATATCAAAAGTTTAATAGGAAGGCTAGGACTTCGGGTCAAGCTCCTTCTTTCGGTGCTTCGGGGTAAACTACAAGCCGAACCCCGGGCGCATGATACAATTGTGGGAAGCCGGTACACTTTTACCGTGACTGCTGGAGAGGATATCTAAAGTCCGAAAGGAAGCCAGGAGCAACATATGAAGAGAAGGGTAAGGCGGTGGAGTCAACCGCATCTCATTATGCTCCGGCTCAACCTAGAGTTTATAATCTTGGCCAGCAGGAGGCCATTAAGTAAGCGGATGTGGTGATAGGTACTGTTTAAATTTATAGCAAGTCAATTTTTAAATACTTGTTATGCGCGTATTACCTTACCATTGCGTGTTTAGGGTTTTGTTTTGATTTGTGAGAATCCGGCGAGAGTGCTCTTTGATACGGGAGCTTCACACTTCTTTTTGTCTGAAGTATTCATATCGCACATCGGAGTACCTTCTTCGATGGCGAAGGACAAACTGGATGTGTTGTTGCCGAATGGGTGTTCGATGCGCGCGGATAGAATCTATGGCGTTAAGATTCATATTGGGAGTCAAGAATTTGATTTGCAAGCGTCGTTACTACCTTTGGTGGAGTGCGACATGATATTTGGCATGGACTGGCTCTCGAAGCAGCAAGCTTATATTGATTGTGGTTGCAAGGAAGTGAAGTTGGGAGCAGGTTGTGAGACGACTTTTACGGGCTTGAAAGGGGCGAGCAAGACTTTGATGTCTGCTCTTTAGGTGGTGAAGGAAGTTAGTGCTGGAGCAGAGCTATTTTTTACGCTAGTGGAGGTTGCAAAGCCTAAGCCTACATTGGACAGTATTTCAGTGGTATCCGAGTATCCTGATGTGTTCCCTGGCGATCTTCCTGAAGCCACACCTCAACGGGAGATTGATTTCACCATCGAGCTAGTGCCAGATGCGAAACCTGTGTCATGCTCATAGTATCGGCTGGCGCCTAAGGAAATGGCAGAGCTGAAGGTGCAACTTCAAAAGTTACTGGAGCAAGGCTATGCGTGTCCAAGTTCGTCGCCTTGGAGCCCACTGGTCCTTTTTGTTAAGAAGAAGGACGAAAGCCTGAGACTTTGTATTGATTACCGAGAACTGAACAAGCTAATGGAAAAGAACAAGTACCCAATCCCAAGGATTGATGATCTATTCGATCAGTTAGTCGGGTCATCGGTGTACTCGAAATTGGATCTCAAGTCCGGTTATTATCAGTTGAGGATAAGGGAGAGTGATATCCCAAAGACAGCATTCAACATGCGTTACATGCATTATGAGTTTACAGTCATGCCGTTTGGGCTGACTAATGCGCCATCAGTGTTCATGGTTTTTATGAACAGGACTTTCAGGGAGTATCTAGATCACTTTGTGATCGTCTTCATCGACGATATATTGGTGTACTCGCAGAGTGAGGAGGATCACTTTAGGCATCTACATTTGGTGTTGGAGACGCTGAGGAGGAAACAACTGTACGCCAAGTTCTCCAAGTGCGAGTTTTGGCTGTCTTTAGTGGCGTTCCTTGGTCACATAGTCAGTGGAGAGGGCATTGCGGTGGATCCGATGAAGATTGTTGCAATACGTGAGTGGCCTGTGCTTTCTTCGGTAGCGGAAGTCTGGAGTTTTCTGGTGCTTGCCGGCTATTACAGACGCTTCGTGGAGAACTTCTCGCGGATAGCGTTACCCCTCATGACTCTGACGAGGAAAGTGCAGAAGTTTGTTTGGACGTCGGAGTGCGCACGAGCTTTTGAGGAGCCGAAGAGTCGGTTGACCACGACGCTTATGCTGAGTTCGCCGAGTGGGACCAAAGGTTTTGAGATCTACAATGATTCTTTGGGCAGTGGCTTGGGTTGTGAGCTACTGCATCATGGAAGTGTGATAGAGTATGGCTTGCGATAGCTGAAAGTGCATGAGAGGAATTATTCGGTCCATGAATTGGAGTTAGCGGCCATGATTTTTGCCTTGAAGCTGTGGAGACACTACTTGTATGGGGTGAAGGTCGATATCTATACCGATCACAAGAGCCTAAAAAATTTGTTGGATCAGAAAGATCTAAACATGCAACAGAGGAGATGGATGGAGTTCCTGGGGGACTACACTTTCAAAATTCACTATGTGCCTGGGAAAGGCAATGCGATTGCGGACACGTTGAGTCGCAGGGCCCCAGCTCAAGCCAATTGGCTGTCAGTGCATGACGAGCGGTTGGTTCGGGAGTTGGAGGCGTTGGAGATCTCTTGCGTAGACAAGCAGTCAAGTGTTGAAGCACTATTGAACTGAACTGAAGTTCAGTGTGACCTGGCTGATCGGATTCGACAGGCTTTGGATATGGATGGCCATATGAAACAAATCATGGTTAAGGCTCTGGATGGGTCAAATTCCCAATTCGTTGTTGAGGATGGATTGCTTTGGAAGGACGGTCGTCTGTACGTCCCAAACATGGGCAATTTGTTGGTGGATTTGTTATACGAGGCGCATTATACCAAGTACTTGATTCACCCGGGGAGCACGAAGATGTATCGCGATGTGAAGAAATTGTTCTGGTGGCTAGGACTTAAGAAGTATGTGGCACTGTACATGGCGAAGTGTCAAACATGCGCCTTGGTGAAGGCAGAATGCCAAAAGCTGGGAGGATTTTTGAAATCCTTGCCTATTCCAGAGTGGAAGTTCGACGACATTACTATGGACTTTGTGCACGGGTTGCCAAGGTCGCAGAAGGGGAACGACGCCATCTCGGTGGTCGTAGATCGCATAATGAAAGTGTCGCACTTCATTCCTCATAGGAAGGATGATACCGTGGAGAAATTGGCAAAGTTATATGTGGATAACATTGTTCGGATTCACGGTGTGCCCCGCAGCATCGTGAGTGACCGAGATGGGCGATTCACGTCCAATGATTGGAGATTGGTGCAGTAGATGTTGGGAAAAAAGCTGAGTTTTAGCACTGCCTTTCATCCGTAGATGGATGGTCAGACCGAAAGTGTCAATAGGATGATGGAAGACATGCTTCGCATGTGCGTCATGGACTTCGGGAAGCAGTGGGAAGATTACCTATACTTGGTGGAATTCACGTACAACAATAGCTACCAGGCGAGCATTCAAATGACGCCATTCGAGGCCCTTTATGGTAGAAGATGTCGCACGCCGTTGTCCTGGTTGGAAACGGGTGAGTCAATGTTGTACAAGCAACAAGAGATGGAAGATGCTACGTCATTGGTTCGAACGATTCGAGAGAGGTTGCTAATCGCTCAGGACCGGCAAGCTAAGTACTATAACGCCAAGCATAGGTACGTGGAGTTCACTGTCAGGAACTGGGTGTACTTGAAGATCAAGCCGTTCAAGGGTGTCTCGCGGGTGCGGCGCTTGAAGAAGCTAAGCCCGAGGTACCTTGGACCATTTGAGGTTCTGGAGCGGATTGGCGAAGCAGCTTATCGATTGAGGCTATCAGTGGAGCTTAGTGGTCTACACGATGTATTCCACATATCGGTGCTGCGGAAGGTAGTGCAAGAGCCTTCGCAAGTGATTGCGGTTGATCAAGTGTCGGTCGATAATGGGTTGACGACGAAGGTCAAGCCTATACGCATTGAGGACTCGGAAGTCAAGTGGCTACGCATCAAAGAGATCCGGATGGTCAAGGTCCGTTGGGACAATTGCGGTCGAGAGGAGCTTTCGTGGGAGCGAGAGCAGACCTTGCTTGAGTAGTACCCCAAGTTATTCCACTCAGGTACCATTTTAGTTTTGTGCTTTATTTCCCTTTTTGTAATTTCAGGATGAAATTCTTTTAAGTGGGAGAGAGTTGTAACGCCCCAAAACTCAAACGAGCGACGGGTGGAATTTCGGACAAAGTTTGGAACTTGGTTGGGGTTACACGGCCTGGGAAACGGGCGTGTCCCAGGGCGTGTCCTGCTCGGGTCTACGATCTGGCCGAGAGGTCGATGAGTTTTGGAGTCGACGATCGTCGAGCAGCGAACACGGCCTGAGACACGGGCGTGTCCCAGGCCTTGTACTTCACGGGGTGAAGTCGGGCCGTAATAAGGGAGGCACACAGTTTTTGGCGCACGAGGCGTGTCAAATTCTGACACGGGCATGTCAAGTACCCGGGTCCCTTGCCGGTTGTTCTTGGTCCTGTGTCGATGGGAGAACACGGCCGGGAACACGGCCGTGTACTGGTTGACACTAGCGTGTCAGGCTCAACACGGGCGTGTCGGGCGCCCGTGTTCTTTTCGAGACGCGTCCGTTTCGACAGCGAATGGGGAACATGACCCTAGACACGGGCGTGTCACAGGTCGTGTTCGGCTCAGATTTTGGTTTTCAAGCCCGAATCGTGGTCGTTCAATTCCTTACTTTGGGATCTGACGACTGGGGGCTGGTCTTGCTTGGATATACCCGATTTTAGGGCTTAGAAAACCCCATTTTACTTGGGTTATTCTCTTTCTAAAGTCTAGAGAGAGGGGAGAGTAAGGAAGCAGAAAGGAGGCTAGATCCGGTCACCGGCGGAGCTTCGAAGATCCAAATCGCAAGCCGACTTCGGATCTACGGAGGCAAGGACATTGCAGTGCTTTTCATCCGCATAGATTTCCATGGCACCAAGGAAAAATGCTAAGGTAACGATTCTCATCCTAGGACATGTGAAGTCCTCTTTTCCTTTGCATAGGAAGCACACTCTCGCGAGTTTGCGGTGAGTTTGAGGCATTCCTTCGGGTAGACATGAATAGTCCCCGTTGTGTACTTATAGAGTTTGTAATCGAGAAACGGACATAGGCATGATGCGTGAAGCCTACCCGTACAAGTTGGTCTGGATCGGTGATGTTGCATTGCATGAATGGCCGGAGAAGACTCCGTGTGGATGTTTGTTTTTCAAGTTTTCTACGTGGTAGATTGCAACAGGGAGCCTTGGGGACTAACCTCAAGCTGCACTCAGAAAACTAGGCAGATGCGTGATTCTACCAAACATGGTGGTCTGGGAGCCATCTTGCACATAACTAGGTTATGTGAAGTGTGTGATCGAATTGGGACTCGGGGAAGCTTGACCCGCGCAGACGGCTTAATTTGACGTTGCAGTGTGAGTAACGTGTTAGGCGGAACCGTACCCGCTCTATGTAGTTCGGTTAAAGAGACCTAAAGTACATGACACTTACCGTTGTCATAGATGGAGGTTTTAGGCAGTGGCTAGAAAGACCAAATGCTCACGAGATATTGCCGTCCAAGGGACGGTGGTGAGTCAGCGGACTTTGACCGTGTTCACCGAGAATGTGCTCTGAGAGCACGGGGTGTGAGGCCGTGTGTGCCCACGCCTGTGATGAAGTGTTTATTCACTATACTGCTTGGTTATGCTAACAAACTGCAGGGAAGGAGCTTCGTCGCCCCGCGTTTAGGTGCGGGATCGTTATAATTTGGTTAGCATAGCTGACCGTTGCTTTTGTTTACCACCGCTGTGGTAGATTGTTGCTTGTAGGTGTTGTGGAGCCGAGCGGTAAATAGCGGGCTAAAGCCCAAGTTGTTGTGTCGGTGATAACTTCTAAAAAGAAGTTATCTATGACATTATTTCCGACGTATTACGTGGCTATTCCGACACAAATAAGTCTAAAGTTATAAAAATGAAAGTAAAAGTTTATGTATTGAATTCAAGGCTAATTGAGTCTCTTTCTATTGTATTCTTACTAGATGCGCAAGAGGAATTTGCTTGGTAATGGAAATCTGCCAAAATATCAAAATCTGGGAAAAAGGTTGCAACACTTAGAGAAAAAAGGTTACAACGTCTCCTGGACGGTTTTTAGCATTTAAATTTCGAATTTTTGCGCCCTTTTCAAAATGAAAGGTGGCATCTTTTGCAGAGTGATTGGACATTTTTAAGGAGAAAAAGAACATAGGAAAGAGGGGAATTTGGTGGATCCAAAAGAGAGAAAAAGGGGACTTGTCTTGGAGAAGAAGAAGAACTAGGGCACGCCGGATCTTGGAGGCAGACTGGTTTTGCACACATCGGAGAGCGAATTCCTGCTTTGTTTTGCATTTCTCCGACCATGTGTTGTAAGATCTTTCTTGTTTGGTGGTGTGTTCTCTCCATCGTGATGAACTAACTTTTTTTAATCTTGTATTGTGAGAGTACTATGTCTTTTGTGATGACAAATTTTTAATTATCCTTAGTTATGAATGTTTGGTGATTGTTTGTATTGAATCTATGATCTTTAATTCGAAATCTTTGGCCAAGACTTCATCTTTTTACTACGCTTCATAAATCAAGAGAGGAGTTATGTCAGTATATCGTAGAGTCAGTATAGCATTTGAAGGGAGAAAGAGATTTCCCCTTGGTGCTAGCAACTTTGGTTTTCGATCTTTATGCGGTTCTTGTTTCACCTACGAGGTAGCAGAGAACTAGGGACTTCCCATATTGAGAGGTATGGATTTCTTCTCTAAAATCATTGTCAGACGTTTCACCACTCATCATCACAAAACTAGTTTCATGGGTTGTTACATTAGACCTAGGAAATCATGATTCAAGATTATCTTTTGATAACTTGTAACCAAGTATTTCTCTCCCGGATCTTTAGTTTCTTTCTAGTAATTAGAAGTTTATTTTAAGATTCTAGTATTCTGAAACCTCAACGTATTCTTCTTGAATTTAAAGAAAAGGCAAAACTAGTAATTGCAAGCACTGAATTCACCATCTCCTCGAGGGAACGATCCTTATTTACTATTTATTACTTGACACGGCAAGTACACTTGCGGTTAATTGCGTATACCATTTTTAGCGTATCAAGTTTTTGGCGCCGTTGCCGGGGAGGTGCGACGTATTTAGTGTTTTATCTCTTACAATAATAGTTAAACCCGAGTATTTAGAGCTCAAGTTCTTGTTTTGTTGTTTTATCTTGTATTGTTTGTGTTATTACTGCTATCTGTAATTCTGTTTGTGCATGTCCGGACATCGAACTTCTGAACTTTTGCCTTTCAATTCAGAAATAGAGCGTACGTGTAGGCAAAACAAAAAACTCTATAGAACGATGAATATTATTCATCAAGAGATGGTTAATAACGATCACGAGAATATGAATAATCATGAAGGGCAAGTGGACCATAATGGTCAAGATGCTGCACCCCGAATGACGTGTCGTGATTATAATACACCTTTAAGATGATGTTTACACTTTAGTATCACACGACCCGCAATTGTGGCAAACAACTTTAAAATGGACCCACTAATTATGCAACAAGTGCAACATAACAAGTTTGGGGGTCTTAGTCATGAAGATGCGAACTCTCACTTGTAACGCCCCGAAACTCAAATGAGCGACGGGAGGCGTTTTGGGCCAAAATTGGATTCTGGCAGGGGGCACACGGCCTGGGACACGGGCGTGTCCCAGGGCGTGTCCCAGGGCGTGTCAGGATCTAGTCGACGATTTGGTCGAGAGCTCGACGATTTGGTCGAGAGCTCGACGATTTTTGAGTCGACGATCGTCGAGCAGAGAACACGGCCTGAGACACGGGAGTGTCTCAGGGCATGTCGAGCCCGTGTCGACGATCGGCCCGGGGAGTCAACGAATTTCGCTCGACGAGACAAGGCACACAGCCTAAGACACGGGCGTGTCCAAGGCCGTGTCAGGCAGTCGACGAACTTCTCTCGACGAAGTGTCGAGACAGTGAACACGGACTGGAGCCCAGGCGTGTTCGAGTTAGACACGGGTTAGGACATGGGCTTGTCCAATACCCGTGTGAGTCTCGGGTTGTTTTCGGGGCTGTGTCGATGGAGGCCCACGACCGACCACACGGCCGTGTTAGTTGGAACACGGGCGTGTCAGGTCGAACACGGGTGTGTCGGATGCCCGTGTGTTGTTCCAGGTGCGTCTATTTTGACGGTGAATGGGGGACACGGCCCTGGACACGGGCGTGTCGCAGGCCGTGTTCGGCCCAGTTTTAGCATTTTAGGCCCGAATCAAGGCCGTTCATTGCTTAAATTTGGGATCCAACGACTGGGGGTTGTTCCTGATGGGATATACACGGGATTGGACCCTTGAAACCCTCATTTCACTTGAGAGGTTCCCTTTCTAAAGTATAAAGAGAGAGGAGAGCCAAGGAGGAAGAATAAGCTTAGATCCGGTCTTTGGAGGAGCTTCAGAGCTCCAAATCGCGAACCGACTTCGGATCTATGGAGGCAAAGAGAGTGCGGTGCTTTTCATCCGCTTACATTTCCATGGCGCCAAGGAAGAACGCTATGGTAACGATTCTCTTCTTGAGCATGTGAAGCTCTCCTTCTTTGCATAGGAAGCCCGCTCTCGCGAGTTTGTGGTGAGTTGGAGGCGTTCCTTCGGGTAGATATGTAAAGTTCCCGTTGTTTAGAGTCCGTATCCGAGAATGAACATAGGCATGATGTGTGAAGCCTACCCGGACAAGTTGGTCTGGATCGGTGATGTTGCATTGCATAATGGCCGAAGAAGACTCCGCGCAAATGTTTGTTTTTCGGGTTTTCTACGCGGTAGATTGCAACAGGGAGCCTTGGGGATTAACCCAAAGGTGCACCTGGAAAACTGGGCAGATGCGTGGTTCTGCCAAACCTGTTGGCCTGGGAGCCAACTTGTACATAACTGTGTTATGTAATATTGTGCGTACGATTCACGGGCTTCAGGGAAACTTAACTCGTGCCGATAATATTAAAGTGTCGTGGCAAGTGAGCAACGTGTTGAGTGGAACCGTTCCTCCTTTATGTCGAGGGCATAGAGGTCGGGTCTTTGCTGTCTATGATATTAAAGTGTCGTGACATAGCCTGTTGATGATATTAAACTGTAGTAACATCTGCCTAAAAGACCAATTTGCTCACGAGAGATTGCCGTCATGTGGATGGTGGTGAGTCAACGGGCTTAGACTGTGATCACCGAGAATGTGCCCTGATAGCATGGGGCGTGTGGCCATGCGTGCCAACGCCTATGATGCAATGAATTTATATACTGCTTGGTTGTGCTAATAAAATGCAGGGAAGGAGCATCGCCGCCACGAATTCTCGGCAGGATCGTTATAATTTGGTCAACATTGCTGACCGTTGCTTTTGTTTGCCACCGTGCGGTGGTTTGTTACTTGCAGGTGCTGCTGGACCAAGCGGTCAATAGCGGGCTAAAACCCAAATTGTGAAGCCGGCCCTTGAAGGCCTAATTGAAGTGTTTACTTTCTTTTTTTCATGTATGACAGGCCTGCGTGCCATGGTTTGTAAAACATGTAATTTGAAGTAAACCATTTTGTAAGGCCTTAAGGCCTGTACTTGTGTATGTACTATATTCCTATTTGTGTTTAGTGGACATTCATGCTTGGTGCTGGGTTCTTTTAATTGCAACTTATAAAACTGCTTCCGCTAGAATGCTCTGTGTAGTACGTTGGATTGGTTGGATGGTTTCCATTGAGTAACCACCCGGTCTGTCTGTGGTATATGGCGTCGGGCCTCGGCCGGACCTACTGCTATATGTTATGCGACTGATAGGGGGTGTTACATCACTTACGTACCTTCTTAGCGATCTATGACATGTTCAAATTCAATGGAGCATCTGAATATGCAATTCTGTTGAGGCTATTTCCATTTTCGTTAAAAGGACGAGCGAAAGACTGGTTATACTCATTACCCAATGACTCTATTACCACATGGGATCACTTAGTAGAAAAATTTCTAAATAAGTATTTCCCACCCTCGAAGACGGCTAAGGTCATTAGGGACATAACTACGATCATGCAAAATCATGGGGAGACTCTTTATGAAGCATGGGAGCGTTTTAAAGAGTTATTGCGAAAATGTCCACACCACGGATTAGCCCAACACCAACAAGTCTCTACATTTTACAATGGTTTGCAAACGACAACCATGATTTTAGTGGATGGAGCCGCAGGCGGTTCATTAATGAAGAAATATCTCGAAGATGCCTACGCAATATTAGAAGATCTTATTTCTAATAATTATCAGGCTTATGAGAGACAAGGTAATACTCAACCGGCTGGAGTCCATCAAGTGGACCAGATTACATCGTTAGCTGCACAAATGTCATCCCGGTTTAATCTAATTAATAAGAGGTTAGATTTGTTATCTACCTCTACACCTAATGCACCCTTAAAGGTTGAATAACTAAATGAAATGACAGAGGAGGAAAACTATGTCGGAGGCCAACCAAGGCAAGTACCACCAGGTTTTGCAAATCACTACCATCCCGAGTGGAGAAATCATCCAAATTTATCTTGGAAGAATAATGCGGGAGCGACCCATCCACCCAGATTTAATCTCAATAACTCACATCTACAACATAATAATGCTTTTAATTAACCTAGTATTTCTAGGAAACTGACTGATGAGATGATTATGGAGTCGATGCAAAAGAGAGATGTACACATTTCAAATCTAGAGAGGTCACTACGCATGATAGAATCCCAGTTAGGTCAAATTGCCAACGCCTTGAGTCTTAGGCCACCGGGCACACTTCTAACGGATACCACTCCAAATCCAAAGGGAGATAACCAACATTATAAAGCAGTCGAGTTACGAAGTGGTAAGGAATTAGTGAGTGCTCCTACAGATGAACTGTGTAGAAAGAGTGATGAAGAAAAAGAGTTTATGGAGGGAACCCCTTGTATTCCCGAGGAAGAAGTGAGACTAAATGAATTTTCTGAGAAGGAAGTGGAAGTTTTAGGAGAAAGGAAGAGAGAACCGATCACCGACTACGTTAAGAGGAAAGATAATGTGAAAGTCTACCCACCACCACCATTTCCTCAACGGTTAAATAAGAGTAAGCTCGACCAACAATTCCAAAAGTTCGTCGAGATATTTAAGAAATTACAAATCAACATCCCTTTCACTGAAGCTTTAGAGCAAATGTCGTGTTATGTTAAATTCATGAAAGATATCCTATCCAAAAAAAGAAAATTTGGAACAAATGAGACGGTAGCACTCACTCAAGAGTGTAGCTCTATTCTTCAAAAAATACTCCCACCTAAGTTAAAAGATTCGGGGAGCTTTACTATTCCGTGCTCTATAGGATATAAATTTGAGGGTAAAGCGCTATGTGACTTAGGAGCGAGTATAAACCTAATGCCGTTCTCGATTTATAGAAAGCTAGGTTTTGGAGAAATATTAAAGACTTCCATAACCTTGCAGCTGCCCGATAGGACCTTGGCATTCCCAAAAAGGATAGTTGAGGATGTGTTGGTGAAGGTAGATAAGTTCAGTTTTCCGGCTGACTTTGTGGTTTTAGATATGGAGGAGGACAAGGAAGTCCCCATCATTGTAGGGAGACCGTTCCTAGCCACGGGTAGGACACTGGTAGATGTTTAGAAAGGAGAATTGACTATGAGTGTGAATGACGAGTAAGTCACCTTTAATGTACTTAAGGCATTAAAATTCCCCCCATCGAGAGGAAGACAATATGGAGGTGGTCAACAATGTATCTATAGGTGACTTGTGTGTTGAAATACTTTGAGCCGGGGCAGTTAGTCTTGTTGTTTAATTCCTGTTTACGCTTTTTTCCCGGAAAGCTTAAATCGCGTTGGTCGGGCCCGTTTAGGGTCAAGGACGTGCATCCTTACGGAGCAGTGACGATTAGAAATGACACAGACGGGACAGAATTTAAGGTTAATGGTGAACGTTTGAAGATATTCCGATGCGAAGATGATGAACGACTGGTGTCGTTTATTACATTGAAATAAATTACTAGAAGGTAAGTCCTGCCGGGACTAGAAATTAGGCGCTAGGTGGGAGGAAATTCATCGTTTAATATATATCTTAAGCACATGCTAGATCTGTTTTAGTTAGTTCTTCGCTAGTTGAGTCACGTTGGATGAGAAATCGATGGCTGGAAAGTTCTGTAAGTGCAGTTTCAGGTGTTGCAACGTACAAAAAATAAATAGTTACAACATATTGATTGTTGTTTGAGTAGTAAAGCAGGATAGGCACAGGCATTGCAACGTCTAAAAAATAAATATTTGCAACCTTCATGTTTCGGGTAACATAGAAGAGTGCGTTGTTTCATGGGTTCCGGTCCAGTCGAACAGGGCCGCCTACTTTTAAGTGCCGACGCTTCAGAAGGCTTCTCTTGCCCTAATAGCGCGACGCTTCAGCACCTCCAGACGGAAGGTGCGGCGATCTTCAGGAGGAAGACGACGCCCGGTGATTCGGCACTCAACCACCACCGAGAAGTGCGCCACCCTCTAGGGAGAACCCCTTCGACAACATCCCGATGACTTCTGGAGAGAAGAAATCCGCCATTTTTTATTCTTCATTTCAGTCAGGTAATGAGCTCTTACTTCCAAAACCTATTCCTATTCAAGAATGATGAGGGGTGAGTGTTTTTGGTTCTAAACCTAGCCGCACAATCCCTCTAATGTAGACAATGCCTTCAAGGAAGAAAGGAAAATCTGTAGCCAGGAAATCCCACAAATTCGTGAGTGAAGCCGCCGAGCACCGCTTTGAAAACCTCAAGTCCACAGCTCTAATTTATGAGAGAGGGTTCAAAATGGAGAAACGAGCTTGGAGTTTGACCTATTCCCTCCAGATACGCACGCTCTGCTGGGAAACGCTTTGTCACACACGATCTCAGGCCCTACTCCCATGGGTTCACGAGTTATATGCGAATGCGAAACAGATGGAGGGAGAATTGGTGACTGTGCGTGGAAATCTGATCAACATCTCCTCCAGGGCCATCAACGAACTTTATGACCTAGTTAATGAGGAGGAGCTAGAGAGTCTAAATCACCAAGTCGAGATGGAGGAGGTGGTTTGCTGAAATTTGCAATTCTTCTATGCCCTAATGGTCAAAGATGTCCATGAAAACACTCAAGTCGACATCGTTGTCTAGAGAAGCAAAGGTCTGGCTCTTATTTATCAACGCAGGCATTATGCCAACCCGCCACTTGAACAATGTCACCTTAGATCGTGATGTGCTAATTTATAATAAAGTAAAGGGCAATAGAGTTAATGTAGGAAAAATCATTAGTAGCCATTTGAAGATGAAGATCTAGGAGGACAAGAGCCGACTATTGTGGTTCCCCATACCGATTACGGAGATTTGTAGACGGGCAGGTGTGGCATGTGCCACAGACGACTTGATTACGCAGGTGCGGCGGCAGATTACTGAACGGGTAGTGCAGGTGAACATCAAGGTGGGGGCTGAGATTGACAGTGGGTTCAAGACGCCGTATAAGAGAATAAAGAGTGTGGCTTCGTCTTCATCAGCAGGAAAACCGGAGAAAGTGGCAGTCCCATCTGGGGAAGGGGCAACATTATCCGAGGTTATGGATAGCATAGGGTTTATTAAAGTGTATCTACAATGTCAACATTGCCACTTCCGCTCTAGACTCGATCTCGTGGAAAGGAAAATAGATAGTCTAGTGAAGAAAGCAAAGCTTCAGGTGGAGGATGAGCATTTTAAATACCAATGACAGTTCGATGTGAGAGGGGAGCTACTGGCCGCCGATAGAAGAAACCTAAACCCCACTGAGTTTGAAGAGGACAAGGAGGACCAGGATGATGAGGATAAGGGCAATGCGGACCAGGACGATGAGGATCAGGGCAATGAGGACCAAGACATGGAGGAAACTGAGGATGAAGACGAGTAGCACGATTTCTCCAGCATTTTTTTTACAGCAGTTCTAGTTTACCCCCTGCGAGGGATGCTTCATGCTAGTATTATTTTGACTTTTGGATTATTTTGTGTGGATAGTATTGTACATTTGAGCTCTTTCATGCTAGTTTACCCTGGTAATCAGGGTGGTTGCTGCTAGTTAATTTCTATAATGTTCTTATCACGTTGTCTGCATGCCTTATTTATATATTGTCGGTATGATCTATATCACAGACAAATGTTGCAGGAATTGAATGAGGTCAAAGGTTGTTTTGTTGAAAAGGGGACCTGGATTGAGATTCATGGGGAGCACATTAATGAAGATCAAAAGACACAGGGGCAACCACTTCCATACCAGGGAAGCACTACTGTTTCAATTATATTTTCTTTAATTCTTGAAAATGCTGAGTAGTGACAAGGAAATTTTTTTTAATAAAACACTGTAACCTTGCTAGGGTCTAGCAAGACTTCAAGTGTGGGGGTGATGACTAGAATTTCCCCTACAAATGTGGTGATAGATAATTTGATCTCTCATGATTCTAATGATCCGTATGCTGACCGTAATTAGTTGATAAGTTATTCTTGATGTTCTATGATAATTAATTGGTATGGCTAGAAAATAATAAGAGTACAGGTTTTGATATTTGAAGTTAGTAAGATTTTTTTTGGTAAAGCACTCTTAAGCGTTTAATTCATGCACAATCTTCTTCAGTTTTCTTTTACTTCTCTGAAATCTTTAGATGTTGACTTCTAAAAATAAGAAGGGGGTGAGCAAGAACTGAGTTAATGATGTGAGCCGAGATAATGTTTTGGTAGCTAAATCATTTTGATCATCCATGAGAATCTTTGTGCTGATTCTATATCATTTTGCTATACACTACTGAATGACCAAATTCCCTATATTTCCACTAGTTCTATTTTAAGTCACTAGCCATTTATGGGTGTTTCAATTCAGCATATATAAAAAAAAATAAAAAAATATTAAAAGCAAAATGTCGTAGTGATATGCGGCCTAAGTATGTATATGCCTATTTGGAATGATCCCAACTGTGACCATAAAAAAACAAAAACAAAAGAAATATTTGTCACAGTGATATGTGGCCTAGGTATGCATATACACAATTGGAATGATCCCAACTATAGACAAAATATTTACCTGCTTAAGAATTGAACCTCGTAACATGGTGAAAGATTAAGAGTATTAACTAGGGAATTACCTTTCCATTATCAAAGTCTACCACGAATTGCTAATCAAGCCAAAGCTAAACCTACGTTCATGTAAGCTATTAATTCTTGTCAAGGCTAGCTCAAAGACTTAACCTATTCTTACCCTTTCAAATTATTGCGGAGGCTCAATGGAAAAAGTGCGGGGGAGTAAATAATTTTGAAGGAGGCACACACACAACACTAAAATTCTTAATTGTTCTTTATCTTTTATCAAGCTAATGGATTTGTGATGTTTGAACTCTTAATGATCAACAAGCTTATCAGTTGAGTAAAGCGGATTTCTTGAGTAACTTTGATTAATGCGGGTTAAGTAAAGGATTATTATAATTTGGAGTGTGATAATTATCAAACACTTAATTAAAATAATCATTTCTCTTTGCTCGAGTCTAGCAAAAGTTCAAGTGTGGGGTGTGATAACTTCTAAAAAGAATTTATCTAAGCCATTATTTCCGACGTATTACACGGCTATTCTGACACAAATAAGTCTAAAAGTTATAAAAATGAAAGTAAAAGTTTATGTATTCAATTCAAGGCTAACTGGGTCTCTTTCTATTGTATTCTTACTAGATGCGCAAGAGGAAGTTGCTTGGGATTGGAAATCTGCCAAAATATCAAAATCTGGGAAAAAGGTTGCAACACTCAGAGAAAAAAGGTTGCAACGTCTCCTGGACGGTTTTCAGCATTTTAATTTCGAATTTTTGCGCACTTTTCATAATGAAAGGTGGCATATTTTGGAGTGTGATCAGACATTTTTAAGGCGAAAAAGAACACAGAAAAGAGCAGAATTTGGTGGATCCAAAAGAGAGAAAAAATGGACTTGTCTTGGAGAAGAAGAAGAACTAGGGCACGCCGAATCTTGGAGGCAGACTGGTTTTGCACACATTGGAGAGTGAATTCCTGCTTTGTTTTGCATTTCTCCCACCATGTGCTATAAGATCTTTCTTGTTTGGTGGTGTGTTCTCTGCATCGTGATGAATTAATTTGTTTTAATCTTGTATTGTGAGAGTACTATGTCTTTTGTGATGACAAATTCTTAATTATCCTTAGTTATGAATTTTTGGTGATTGTTTGTATTGAATCTATGATCTTTAATTCGAAATCTTTTGCCAAGAATTCATCTTTTTACTACGCTTCATAAATCGAGAGAGGAGTTGCGTAAGTATATCGTAGAGTCGGTATAGCATTTAAAGGGAGAAAGATATTTCCCCTTGGTGCTAGCTACTTTGGTTTTCGATCTTTATGCGGTTCTTGTTTCACCAACGGGGTAGCAGAGAACTAGGGACTTTCGATATCGAGAGGTATGGATTTCTTCTCTAAAATCCTTGCCAGACGTTTCACCACTCATCATCACAAAACTATTTTCATGGGTTGTCATATTAGACCTAGGAAATCATGATACAAGATTATCTTTTGATAACTTGTAACCAAGTATTTCTCTCCCGGATCTTTAGTTTCTTTCTAGTAATTAGTAGTATATTTTAAGATTCTAGTATTTTGAAACCATCATCTTATTTTTCTTGAATTTAAAGAAAAGACACAACTAGTAATTGCAACCACTGAATTCACCATCTCCTCGAGGGAACGATCCTTACTTACTATTTATTACTTGACACAGCACGTACACTTGCGGTTAATTGCGTATACCATTTTTGGCATATCAGCCGGCCCTCGAAGGCCTATTTTGAGTGTTTCCATTTTTATGCTCATGTATGACCGACCTACGTGCCAAGGTTTGGAAGAAACTTATATTTGAGCAAACTATTGTAAGGCCATAAGGCCAATACTTATGTACTATACTTCATTCCTATTAGGTTTTGTAGTGGACACTCACGCTTTTTGCTGGGTTCTTTTTATTGCAAATTTTAAATTACTTCCGCTAGAATGACTCTATGTAGGACGTTGGTTATTAGTTGGATGGTTTTCATTAAGTAATCTTTCGGTCTGTCTGTGGTATATGGCGTCGGGCCTCGACCGGACCTACTACTATATGTCATGTGACGGATAGGGGGTATTACATTTCTCCTTCTTGTCTTTTTGCTTGTGGTCCTTCTTCTCACCAAACTCCTTTCTTTTGACACGGCAGTCAGCTATTACATGCCCTGGCTTGCTACAATAATAACAAACCACTTTAGAAGAAACATGTTTGTTAGTTTTAGAACCATACATGTCCTCCTTAGAGGATTTCTTTCTGCCCTTGTAGTAGTATTTTTTGGGATGAGATTAGGAGGAGGGCCTACTTCTCTAGTGCTTCATCTTCATAAATTTCTGGAACTGCCTGGAGATGGCAACACAGTCTTCATAAGACATATGACAGTCTGATATGCTGGTCTCAGATTTTTCTGAGTTAGATTCAGCATCCCTCCTTGGTGGGGAAGGTGTCTTCCTTCTGTTCCTCCTTATGGCCTCAACTTTGAAGGCCATAGATTTTTCTTTAGCTTGAGACTTACTAACTTTCACCTCTTCTTTCCTAGCTATTAGTTGCATTTCATAGGATTGCAGCTTCCTTAACATAGTTGATGGTGGAGTGTCAGCAAGCTTTGCCACCTCCCTGATGGCACAGATTTTAGTATCCTAGTCTCTAGTTAGAGAGATGAGAAACTTGTCATCTAGCTCATAAGTGCTGAAGACTCTTGTTGGGTACATTGGAATATATGTACCAGATTTGAAGAAGCCTCACCCTACTCAATGATATACATCAAGGTGTATTTGATGTGCTTTGAGTATATTTGTGCAGGTTAAGTAACTGCAGAAAAATGTAGAAAAGTTTCTAAGTCAATGTGTCGACACCTATAGGTGAAGTGTCGACACTTATGTAGGCTTGTGTCGATACCCAGAGAAGCTGTTTCGACACTTGGAGTAATTGTGTCGACACCAGGAAGGCAGAGTCGACTCCAGAAGAAAAGTGTCGACACATACAGGCAGTGTCGACACACAGTGAAGAATTGTCTACAGAATCAGTGTCGACACTTAGAGGCAGTGTTGACACCCAGAGAAACCTTGTCAACAGCAAAAGTGTCGATACCAGTAGGCTGTGTCGACACTCAGCAAACTTCAAAAAAGTTAAAGTACATGTGTCGACACAAAGGAGATGTGTCGACACTCAGCAAAGTTTCAACACAAGAAGGCATGTGTCGACACAAAGGAGATGTGTCGACACTCAGCAAAGTTACAACACATGAAGGCATGTGTCGACACAAAGGAGATGTGTCGACACAAAGGAGATGTGTCAACACTTAGCAAGTTTCAACACAAGGAGTTGTGTCGATACAAAGGAGTTGTGTCGACACACAGCAGAAATCAACTAAGTACTGAAGAAGAAGTATTTGTGTCGACACACTCAACCAGTGTCGACACATTCAACAGAAGGCTTGTGTCGACACACAGAATCAGTGTCGACACATTCTGAAGAAGTAGTGTCGAGAATCTATTACAACAACACAAGGAGTTGTGTCGACACCATCAAGGCTAGTGTCGACACTTAGTCCACTTGTGTCGACACTTGGTCTATTTGTGTCGACACATAAAGACTATCTGTCTCGACACTTTCAGACAGTGACAGAGATTTCAAGAAGTGACTGGATGACTTGACAGCAGCCATTTCAACCGGTCAACTGTAACTGTCAGAGCCAACAGAAAGTTGTTAGAAACTGGATCAGCCGGTTACCTTGGAGGAAGACTATTTAAAGACCTTTCTCCTTCAACAGAAAAGAAAACAAAACACAGATTGATTACACCTAATCAAGAGATCTAACAACACAAAAGTAGAAGACCTTCAACAGAAGATCTAAGAAGTTGGAGAGAGAGAGAGCTCCTTCTAAGAAGAGCAGCTGCTGAACTGGGCTGCAGAGTAAGATTCAGATTGAGATCTGAATCTCAAGACAGTAGTTGATTAAAGATCATCTGCACAGGAGATTCAACCCTACTGTGTTCTAATTCAAGAAGATTTGAAGAAAGCCAAGGGTGGTTGATCTCTGCCTAGTTCTTTCAAGAATTCATCAAGAAGTCAGTCTACTCATCTCTCTCTTTCAGAGTTGTGGTTAATTACTTTGTATTATCAAATTTCTGTAGGATCTTGTATAGATCTGAGTTGTAAGCCTATTTTATAAAGGCTGAGTGTAGGAGACTGTGTGCTCTGAGTGTAAGTCTTATTGAAGACGGAGGTAGGGCCTTGTGCCTGAGTTGTAGGAGAATTTGTTCTCTGAGTGTAGGTCTTGTTGAAGACTGAGTGGTAGGGCTTTGAGCCTGAGTTGTAGGAGTGGGGTCACTCTGAGTTGTAGGAACCTGTTTGAGGTTTTGAGATGTAAGATCTGAGGATCTGAGGAGAAGTGCTGGAGTTAGGCCGAATCTAGTACTCTACTAGATAGGCGAAGGGGGAATGTGGATGTACCCAGACCTTGGAAAACCCCTATAAATACTGTGTGCACTCTGTGATTGTTTGGTGCTGTGATTGCTGTGTTGTGATAGTTGTAGATTTGCATTAGCTGTACAGAATTTCTGCCTTAAAATTATAAAGAAAAAGAACACCTATTCACCCCCCCCTCTAGGTGGTTAGACACTATTTCTTTCAAGTGGTATCAAACCAGGTTACTCAAAAAGGACATAACAGTCTGAGTAAGATCCTGTAGGCAGAATCAGAATAAACAAGATTCAAGAAAATGGGTTCTAGTGAGAATCACAAAGAGCTGGGGTCCATGAAATTGCCACTCTGAAGAAAAGAGATTTTTTGCATATGGAAAGAGAGAGTTAGACTCTTTATGGAAGCATCTGACCCAAGAATATACATCATGTTGAAGTGTTAGACCGGGCGGCTTAGCGGTCTGATCCAGCGGTTTGTTGACCGAGCGGCTTAGCGGTCTGATCCAGCGGTTTGTAGACCGGGCGGTCTGTCGGTCTACCTCTGCGGTTTGTTCTATCCTGCTGGAGTTGCCGAGCGGTTAGCCCATCTGTCTAACCGCGCGGCCTATGCGGTCTCCATTATTCTAACCGCTCAGTACTGTAAATGTTTAGTCCCACATTATTTGTATACTCTCTTTCTTATCTCCTCCATTCTATATAAGGGAGGCCATACCTTTGTAAATGATATCTTTTTTTGGATAATAAAATTTCGATTATTCAAAAGTTTATTCGGCTTGTTCTCTTTTTTTCGCTTCTTTTTCTCTACTTTCTAACATGGTGTCAGAGGACACGGTCATTTCCTCTTGATTCTGTGCGTCCTCTGTTGTTCGCGACTTCTTTTCCGCGCTCTGCAACTTGATTCGCGGCTTGTCCTCTCTTCTATCCGCGCTGCTTGGTTTTGTCCGCCAACCTGTTCGCGCGGCTTTCTCCTTCTCCTTGTTGTCGCAGCGACCTGTTTCGTTGTCGCCGCGCTCCTTGTTCTTTCTTGCCTCTCCGACTTCCTAGTCGTTGCGGTCTGTCCCTGTCCGCGTGTGTATTGTCTCTCTACTCGCGGATTGCTGCTGTGATCTGCCTGACCGTGCGGGTTGTTCCTTTCTCACCCGCATCTTGGTCGCGGTCGCCAGCTCTTCTTCTCTTTTCTGTTCGCTCGGGCTTCTCAGTTCGTGCGACTTCTTCCCCGCCGAGCCTTTGACCACCTTCTAGCCGCTGCTGTGATCTGCCTGACCGTGCGGGTTGTCTCTTTCTTACCCGCATCTTGGTCGCGGTCACCTGCTCTTCTCCTCTCTTCTGTTCGCTCGGCCTTTTCAGTCCGCGCGACCTCTTCCCCGCAGTGCCATTTTCTAGCCGCTACTGTTCGCGCGGCTTCCTCTGTTTTCTAACCGCTCCTGTTCGTGCGGCTTCTTCTGCTTCCGGGTTCTATGACTACCTCCGGTCTCACCACTACTCCTGCAGCTCCTTCTCCTCCTCCTCCTTCGGGCAACCTTGGCACCCTTTCCAAGCTTGTGGGCTCCAACTATCCCGATTGGAGCGTCTCTTTCACCTTTCTCCTTCGTTCTCAACGCAAGCGTCATCACCTCACCGATGACCCTCCTCCTCGCACCTCTCCTGAGTTTGATGACTGGGATGCGAGTGATGCTCTTGTTCGCACCTGGCTGGCCAACAGCCTTTCTGATGAGTGCCTTCCCGTCATTCGCCATGATGAGACGGTCAAGGCCGCATGGCTTCACCTCGCTGCTCTCTATTCTAAGGGGGGCCAGACGTCCCGCATTTATACTCTCTATGCGGACCTCTTCGCCCGCCCTTCCATGTCCCAAGCTGCGGCTTATCAGCAGGTTCAGGCCCTTGGGGCTGAAATCCTCCAGAATCGCCCCTTCTCCGCGGACTTGGTCGACCAGCATAAACACTTCCAGGAACTCCTGGTTGTTTGTTATCTTCTTTGTCTTCCCGACTCTTATGATATGATCCGCCAGCAGATCTTGGGTGAGGCGGAATCTCCTACTTTGGATGCCACTGCGGCTCGCATTGCCGCCGTTACTTCGCTCCTCCAGCGGCCTCTGTTGGCCTCCCCCCTTCCCAGGACTCCTCTGCTCACCAAGCTCAGCGGGGGGGGGGGGGGGGGGGGGGGGGGGGGGGGGGGCGAGTAGCCGAAGCTCCTCTGGCGGACGGGGTTCCTCCCGGTTCTTCTGCTCTCACTGTAATCGTACTGGTCATACTGTTGACCGCTGCTGGCAGAAACATCCTCATCTTCGCCCTTCCGGTGATGCTCCTTCGGCCTCCGCCTCTTCTCGGCCGTCTGCCTCTGTGGCCACGACGTCAGGTAGTGCCCACGTCGTTACCCAAGGTAAATGGCTGATTGACTCCGGTGCCACCAATCATATGACGGGCAACCCTCATTGCTTCTCCCGTCTTGAGACCCATGACCGCTTACCCCCAGTTCGTGTGGCGGATGGTTCCCCGTCTCCGGTTCATGGGACGGGCATGGTTCAACTCACTCCATCGCTTTGCTTGGAGGATACCCTCTATGTCCCGAAGTTCCCGTGCAATTTGTTATCTGTTACTACTTTATGCCGGCAACTTCAGTGCTCCGTTTTATTCATTCCCACTACTTGTTCTTTTCAGGACCCGAGGACCCAACGGACGATTGCTACTGGGACTGAGAGCGGCGACCTCTACTTCCTCGACGATGTTTCCGCTCTTTCTGCCTACTCCTCCTCCACGATCTCCTTCAGTGGCATCTTCGTCTTGGACATCCTCCTCCTCGGCTTATTCGTCAGCTTCTGCCCCACTTACCTCCCACCAGTTCTCCGCTCAACTGTGATGCGTGTCAGCTTGGCAAACATCATCGCTCCTCCTTCCCGCCGAAGCAAGGCCGTGGCTCCTCTCGCATTTTTGATCTTATTCATTCTGATGTATGGGGTCCTGCTCCTACCCTCACAGTTGGTCGGGGCAGTTCCTATTTTGTCACTTTTATCGATGATTTTACTCGATGTACCTGGGTGTATCTCTTAAAGGATCGCTCTGAACTATTTTCTATTTGGCAATCTTTTTACTTTATGATTAAGACTCAATTTGCTATCTCTATTAAAGTCTTACGTTCTGATAATGCCAAGGAATATCTGTCTCATGAGTTCTCCGCGTTCTTTCACCAACACGGCCTCATTCATCAAACGACTTGTGTTTACACCTCCCAACAGAATGGGGTGGCGGAGCGTAAAAACCGTCACCTGCTTGATGTTGCGCGTACTCTCATGGCGCAGATGCACGTCCCTCGCTCCTACTGGGGCTACGCTGTGCTGCTCGCTTGCTATCTTATCAATCGCATTCCCTCCACGGTCCTCCATGGCCGGACTCCCTTCTCCCTTCTCTACCCCCACCAGGAACCTTTTCCTCTTCCTCTCCGTGTCTTTGGTTGTACGGCCTTTGTTCACGCTCCCTCCGCTACCGCGACAAGCTTTCCCCCCGTTCCACCAAATGTGTCTTTTTGGGGTACTCTACCACTCAAAAAGGCTATTGCTGCTTTGACCCCCTTCTCCGCAAGTAGTTTGTCTCCGCAGATGTGACTTTTTTCGAAAATGCTTCCTATTTCTCTCCTTCCTCTTCTCTTCCTTCTCTTCCTTCTGATATCTCCGTTCCTTCCACACCTCTCGACGTTTTCCCACCTTCGTCTCCTCCTCCACCGACTCCTTCTCAGTCCGTCTCCCCACCCACCCCTCCACCCTCCTCTCCGCTGCCGTCTCTCTCTAGTCCCGGGCCAGCCTTCTCCGCCACGGACGCTCCGGTTGCTGACGCTCCCGTCGCCGACGCTCCCGATGATTGGATGTTCCCATTGCCCTTCGCAAAGGGGTGCGGGCGTGTACTCAACACCCGCTCACGGCTGTTGTTTCTTATGATCAGCTTTCTCCTTCTCGCAGGTGTTTTGCCTTGGCTATCTCTGCTACTTCTACTCCTCGTACCTACCAGGAGGCTCTGGCTCTCCCTCATTGGAAGTCTGCCATGGATGAGGAGATGGCTACTCTTACTGAACGGGGTACCTGGACCCTGGTTCCTCCTCCCGTGGGCACTGATGTGGTTGGCTGTCGCTGGGTCTTTGTTGTGAAGTTTCGCCCCGACGGAACTGTGGATCGCTACAAAGCCCGGCTGGTGGCCAAGGGCTTTACTCAGACTTATGGCGTTGATTACTTTGATACCTTCTCTCCGGTTGCTCGCCTCAGCACCATCCGGGTTCTCTTTTCTGTGGCTGTTAACCGGGCTTGGGATATTTCCCAGCTTGATGTGAAGAATGCCTTTCTCTATGGCGATCTTCAGGAGGACGTCTATATGGAGCAACCTCCTGGGTATGTTGCTCAGGGGGAGACACGTGTCTGTCATTTGAAGAAGGCCATTTATGGCCTAAAGCAGAGCCCTCGGGCATGGTTCGAAAAATTCAGTGGTATTGTGGCAACCATCGGCTTTCAAGGAGTTCGGCCGATCACTCCTTATTCATTCGCAAAACGGCCTCGGGACTGGTGGTTTTGGCCGTATATGTGGATGATATTCTCCTTACTGGTGATGACCGAGATGGGGTGGACTTGACGAAGAAGCACCTCCATCAGCACTTGGTCACGAAGGATATGGGCTCCCCAAAATACTTTTTGGGGATAGAAATCTCTCGGAAACCTGACTCCTTGGTTCTCTCTCAACGGAAGTATGCCCTTGATCTTCTTCGAGAAGCAGGCTTGACAGGTGCCAAACCAGCTCATCTTCCCATGGCTGTTGGAGAAGAAAAACGTGGACGGATGAATCGCCTCCTCTATCTGATGTCACACGGTACAGACGTTTGGTAGGGAAACTCATCTATCTCACGGTGACTAGACCCGACATCGCCTATGCTGTAGGAAAGGTCAGTCAGTTTATGCAAGCTCCCAGGGAGTGTCATCTTCAGTCCGCCTGAAGATTTTAGAGTATATCAAAGCAGCACCGGGCAGAGGGTTACTCTTCCAGAAAAATGGCCATCTGAGGGTTGAGGCCTACTCAGACTCAAGTTACGCGGATGACAAAGGCGATCGTAAATCCACGTCAGGTTTTTGTACCTTTGTTGGAGGTAATCTCGTGAGTTGGAAGAGCAAGAAACAGTCTGTTGTTTCCAGATCCAGTGCCGAAGCAGAATACCGGAGTATGGCGTCAACTACGTGTGAGTTAAAGTGGTTGCGGGCTCTCATGCTTGACCTGGGCGAGGTATATGATTGTCCTCTCCCTATGTTCTGTGACAACAAGGCGCTATACACATATCCAGAAATCCGGTCTTCCATGAGAGAACGAAGCATATAGAGGTTGACTGTCACTTCATTCGGGAGGAGATTTTGAAGAATCAGATTTGTACTCCTTTTGTCACCTCTGACAAGGAGTTGGCAGATATCTTCACCAAGCCGGTTTTCTACTTCCTTCTTCCGCATTTGTGACAAGCTGGGCATGATTGATATCTATGCTCCAGCTTGAGGGGGAGTGTTGAAGTGTTAGACCGGGCGGCTTAGCGGTCTGATCCAGCGATTTGTTGACCGAGCGGCTTAGCGGTCTGATCCAGCGGTTTGTAGACCGGGCGGTCTGTCGGTCTACCTCTGCGGTTTGTTCTATCCTGCTGGAGTTGCCGAGCGTTTAGCCCATCTGTCTAACCGCGCGGCCTATGCGGTCTCCATTATTCTAGCCGCTCAGTACTGTAAATGTTTAGTCCCACATTGTTTGTATACTCTCTTCTTATCTCCTCCATTCTATATAAGGGAGGCCATACCTTTGTAAATGATATCTTTTTTTGGATAATAAAATTTCGATTATTCAAAAGTTTATTCGGCTTGTTCTCTTCTTTTCGCTTCTTTTTCTCTACTTTCTAACACATCACAGTCAAAGAAGGGTCATATGTGCCAATGAAGATATCCATTCTGGATGCAAATCAGAAAACTCCTAAGGACTATTCAAAAATGACCAAAGATGAAATCATTCTGGCCACTATGGACAAGAGGACCCAGAATATTATTGTTAGTGCAATTGATGATGCAACATTTCAGAACTTAATTCACTATAAAACTTCTAAAGAAATGTGGGACACATTAATAGTCTATATGGAGGGATCTGAAGAAGTAAGACAAGACAGGAAGTCCTTGTTAAATCAGGAATATGAAAGCTTCAGACAAGGAAAGTCTGATAGCATTACTAAATGCTATAAGAAGTTCTATATGATAGTCAATGAATTGATGTCTTATGGAAGAGAATTCAGCAACTATGAGCTGAATGACAAGTTCTTAAGATCCCTGACTAAGGACTGGGACACCAAGATATGTGCCATTAGGGAAATGGCCAAATTAGCTGATATACCTCCTCCAACTTTGTTTGGAAAACTGTTGTCTTATGAGATGCAGTTAATGGTTAGGAAGGAGGAAGAGAAGACTACAAGAGTGGAGCACAAGGAAAGATTTGTGGCTTTCAAAACTGAAGCCACTAGGAAGTATAGAAGCAAGTCTCCATCTCCACCTCAAATAGTTGTTGAGCCTGAGACAGATAATTCAGAAAGTAAGAATTCAGATAGCAGTGAAAGTGATGAAGACTTTGCTGCTTTTACAAGACATTTTCAAAAATTTCTGAAAAAGAAGCAGTGGAGGTCTAAGTCATCCACTTCACAGACAAAAGATGACTACTATCAGAAAAGGAAGTCATCAAGGAATGATAGAAGAAAGTCCAAGCCAAGTAAAACTACATCCTCAAAGATTGTATGCTATTGTTACAATAGACAGGGACATGTAGTGGCTGACTGTCCTGAAAAGAGGAAGGAGTCAACTGACAGAAAGAAGACACAGTTTAAGGGCAAAAAGTAAAAGTCCTTTGTTGCCAAGAAAGACAAAAGTTTGACTGATCAGTCATCTTCAGAAACATACTCAGAAGCTGAAGCCTATATTGGATTGTTTGCTGAAGAGGAGGAAGATGAGTTCATGAAGTTAATGAATTCAATTTATGAGCATGAGTACAATCAGTGCAAAGGGCTGATGACCTTCTCTGAAGGAGACAAAATCCAGGATCAGCCTGGAGCAAGTAAGGTACAAAGTTATTCTTCTAGTTCAATTTCTAGTACTGAGTCAGAATCAGATACATCTACATCAAGTGATGTGGGTGAGTCTGAATCTGAAGGAGATATTCATCAATTAATTGATGAATATAGTTACTTGTTGCAGGCCTTGAAGAAAAGCAAAACCTTAGCCAAAACCCAGGCAAAGGAGATTGCTAGTCTTAAATTGGCTGCTGCTGAATCAGACAAGTTATTTGATCAGAAACTGAATGAAATAGCCAGGCTGAAGAACATTACTATTATTCAGATGGGTACTATTACATTTAAGAATGATCAAATTAGAAATCTGGAGGCTAGACTTCAGAAGGAGAGAGAGATTGTAGTAAGTTTTTCTAAACCAAAATCTGTTTTACCTTTGATAGATGAGTTTGTACCTTATAAGCATAAAACTGGATTGGGGTTTACAAAACCTGCCAGGACAGCTAGGTCGAAGTCTATGGGCAAAGCCCCAACACTCAGCAAGAAGCCTGCTGTAGATAAAATAGCTAGGGTTGTACCCAAACAAAGGTACAATAGGTTTGAGTGCTGGTGTTGTGGCAAGATAGGCCACTTTGCCATAGATTGTTGGCACAATTCAAGTGTCAAGGAGAGTAGCAAACTACCTGCTAGAAGGGCTACAAGTAGTTTTGTAAAAAGTCAAACTAACCTGCACCAAGGACCCAAGAATTATTTGGGTTCTAAGGTTAAGTAATCTGTTTTGCAGGTAAGTCCAAGTGGCCATGCCCCTATATGGTACTTGGACAGTGGATGTTCCAGGCACATGACTGGAACTAGGGGATTGTTGAAGGACTATACTCCAATCAAGGATGGCCTTAAAGTTACCTTTAGTGGTTCAGAAAAAGAAATCATCAAAGGCCTTGGGAACATTTCTAGTAACCAAATTATAATTACTCAAGTGGCTTATGTAAAGGGTTTGAAACATAACCTCATTAGCATAAGTCAGGTGAGTGATTTAGGATATGACATCTCATTTGTCAAGAATGGTTGTCTTATCAAAAGGTCAAGTGATCAAAAGATCATTCTGACAGGATATATGAAGAGAAATGTCTATTGTCTAGACTTTGTATGTGAAAACAATGTTTCTCCTATTTGTCTTGTAGCTGATGAGAAAGCCTCACATTGTGTTAAATGACACAAGTGGCTGGCTCATCTTAACTATAAGACAATTGGCCAACTCTTTAGCAAAGAGTTAGTGAGGAATAGTACTCAGGTTAAGTGTATAAAGGATGGGATATGCTTAGCTTGTCAAAAAGGCAAGCAGACCAAATCCACCTTTCATAGCCTTGAGAACAAGGATTCTGTGAGGTGTCTATACCTCTTGCATATGGATCTTTTTGGTCCTATGCCAGTTCACAGCATATGTAGGAAGGTCTACACATTTGTGGTTGTAGATGACTATTCAAGGTTTTCCTGGGTGTTCTTGCTTAGACAAAAATCTGAAACCCCAAGTATCTTATACAGTTTTGTTAAACAAATTTAGAATAAATTGAACAGTACAGTGGTCAAAATCAGAAGTGACCATGGTACTGAATTTCAGTCTGAAAGTATGACAAAACTGTGTGAAGAATTTGGAATTTTTCAGGAATTTTCCTCACCAAGAACACCTCAGCAAAATGGTATTGCTGAAAGGAAAAATAGAACCTTGATAGAGGCTGGTAGAACCTTATTGAGTGACATATCTCTCCCAGAATATTTCTGGGCTGAGGCAGTAAACAATGCTTGTCATGTGATCAATAGGGCTACTATCACCAAGAGCCACAAGAAGACCCCCTATGAGATTGTGAAGGGCAGAAAACCAAATTTATCCTATTTTAGGATCTTTGGTTGCAAGTGATATATCCTTAACAATGGTAAGTCTTATCTAATCAAGTTTGCTGCCAAATCCCAAGAGGGGATCTTTGTTGGGTACAACAATAATAGTAAGGCTTATAGGGTCTACAACTTGATTACTCAAGTTGTAGAAGAGTCTATTCATGTAGTTTTTGATGAAACTAGACTCATTAACAATGGATTGCCAAGAAGTGTTTGCAGCTCCACAGGTGTAACTGAAAGAATGGACAAGCTTACCTTAACAGAAGGTTCTTCTGCAAGTCAGCAAGTGGAAGATGGTGGCTGTTGTCCAGGTGGAGTACAAGATACTCCTGATGCTGAAGAAGACCAAGAGGTGCAGCTAAATGAAGAGACTGAAGGTGTACAACCTGAAGACAGGCTGCCTCCAGTAAATAGGCATTTAAAGGATCATCCAACAAATCAAATCATTAGAGATCTTAGACAAGTAGTGCAAACAAGGAGCAGGAATCTAAGTACAGTTCTTTACTCCAGTTTCCTATCCCAAGTTGCGCCAAAGAAATTTGAAGAAGCAATCGTAGACCCTCATTGGATTGAGGCCATGTAAGAGGAGCTGAATCAATTCAAAAGATGCAAGGTCTGGGAGCTAGTTCCTAAACCCAAGGACCACAATATTATTGAAACTAAGTGGATCTTTAGGAACAAGTTGGATGAGAATGGAATCATCATAAAGAATAAAGCTAGACTTGTTGCAAAGGGATATAGGCAATAAGAAGGTATTGATTTTGATCAAACCTTTGCTCTAGTAGCAAGACTGGAAGCAATAAGGATGTTCCTTGCCTATGCAACATTTCAAGGATTTAAGGTCTATCAAATGGATGTTAAGTTAGCCTTTCTGAATGGAAATCTGAAGGAAGAAGTCTATGTAGAGCAGCCATCAGGTTTTGTTGATTCTCTTAAACCTGATTATGTATATAGACTTAGGAAGGCTTTGTATGGGTTAAAACAAGCCCCAAGTGCTTGGTATGAAACCCTGTCTAGTTTCCTCATTGAGAATAAATTCTCAAGGGGGAAAATAGACAAGACTCTATTCCTTAGGGAATCTAGAGGCAAGATTATCTTAGTCCAAATATATGTAGATGACAAAATATTTGGGTCTACAGAAAGTAGTCTTTGCAGGAAGTTTGCAAAACTAATGCAAGGACAATTTGAAATGAGCAGTATGGGGGAACTTAAGTTCTTCTTGGGTCTCCAAGTTAGACAGACTGAAGATGGATTATCCATATGCCAGTCTAAGTTCACCCTAGAGTTAATCAAGAAGTATGGTATGGAATCATCCAGTACCATGAAAACTCCTATGGGGTCAAGCATGTCTCTAAGAAAAGATGATGCAGGGAAACCTGTAGATGAGACTTTGTATAGAGGGATAGTTGGCTCCCTACTGTATTTGACTGCTAGTAGAACAGATATCATGTATGCTATATGTGTCTGTGCTTGGTACCAAGCTTGCCCTAAAGAATCTCATCTGAGAGCAGTCAAAAGGATTTTGAGATATCTTAAGGGCACTTCTTATCTAGGCCTTTGGTACCGTAGTAATGGAGATTTTGTACTGACAAGTTATTCAGATGCAGATTTTGTAGGATGCACGGAAGATAGGAAGAGTACTACAGGAACCTGTCAATTTCTAGGTGGAAGGCTGGTGTCATGGAGTAGCAAGAAGCAGACCAGTGTGGCTATCTCCACAGCTGAGTCGGAGTATGTGGCTGCAGGAAGTTGCTGTGCTCAACTTCTATGGATTCAACATCAGCTAGAAGATTATGGTATTCAAGTAAGTAGAACACCTTTATTTTGTGATTCTACTAGTGTCATTTCTATTGCAAATAATCCTGTCTCACATAGTAGGACTAAGCATATAGAAATAAAATACCATTTTCTAAGAGAACATGTAGAAAAAGGAGACATTTCACTAGAGTATGTTAAGACAGATAATCAGTTAGCTGATATGTTTACTAAGCCCTTAGATGAAACCAAATTCAATAAGTTTAAAATTGAATTAGGAATGATAAACTTAGAATAGTTTACAAAAATTGGCTAAGTAAAACAGTGTCGACACATAGAGTTGTCTGTGTCGACACATAGAAGTGGTGTCGACATTTCAGAGAAATGGTGTCAACACATCTAGAAAGTCAGTGTCGACAATTCAGAGAATTAGTGTCGACACATGCAGTGTAGGTGTCGACACATCCAGGGTGGTATCAACACTTAGGATTTACACAGAATTCGTCGAGTAGAGTCTCGACTAAGTGTCGAGCTGAGATATATAAGTGTCGACACATATATTCTGTCGACTATATTTGTATCGACACATAGTTGTCGAGACATTAGAAGTAAGTGTCGACACTTTTCCACAGTGTCGACACATTTCAAGTATTTTGACGCGCCTTTTCACCTTCGATTTTAGAAAGGTATAAATAGGTTTTCACCATTGTTTGTCGACACGCTCACCATAGTTTCCAGACCAAACTTGTGTGTCGACATCTCTCTTCTCTAAATTCAAAATTTCTTCAAACCCTAATGGCGCCCAAGCTAGAAGAGAACATTAATAAAGGATATGAGCTCGTGCGACACGCCTTTGATGACGCGGAACCAGAAATCCAAGGTGTGGTAACCCTAGTTGCAGAGACTAGGTTAGAGTATCTTGTATCAGAACCAATCAAGATCTGGAAGAAGGAGGTCCTTGAATTCTTGAGTGCAGCTACTCTTGATGAATCTAGACTCAAGATTAAGTCCAAGGTTCATGGGGCAAAAGTGAAGGTCACCCAGAAGAATCTCAGAAAAGTTCTACATCTCCCTAGAACTAAAGAAGAGGAAGATGTGCCTGCTTCAAAGACAAGGGAGGCACTGGCATGGTGTGGACTTGATTCAAGCCTGAAGATTGGATAAGTTTTCAACAAGAAAGGCATGAACATGCAGGGCAAGTTCTTATCTGAAATAGTGGGCAAGGTGATACTGAGCAAGCCTGGTGGGCATGATAGGATATCAGCTCACATGTTCAATTTGATGTCAAGGATAATTTTCAAACTTAATACTGATTGGTCAGCAGTAATGTTTGACAAGATAAAAGAAAGTCTGAAGAAGCCAAATCTGGGTAGGATTCTGAGCTTATACTTGGCTGGAAGTATCCCTGAAGTGATGAACCAAGCTGCTGGTTCTAAGATAAACCATATGAGGAGAATGGATGTAAGAATTTTCTCAAGGTGAGATAGAGTGTTGACAAAGGAACTGCCAACTCCAGAAAAGGAAACACCTCAGAAGAAGAAGAAGAAGATAGCCATTGTGGCACAAGAATCCTCAAGTAGCTCAGAGGAGCAAGTGATTTTTAGTTCTAATGATGAAGAGGGAAGAAATGCTGGACAGTCACCAGCAAGACAAGAAGATGCCCATAGGCAGGGGGAGCTACCATCAGCTAGCCCTATTCACCTGGATCCACTACAGGGGGAGCCTCTACATGTGCATGAGCCAACTCAATTAGAGAGTGAAAGGGCTACCCAAACCATTCTAGACGTAATCACTGAAGTTAATCAATCAAATTTCACTATTGAGGATGAAGTTTTGACTGAATCATTACTTGATGTTGATCAGCAAACACAGTTATATAGTCAACCACAAGATGTTGTCATGGAGGACACATCAGTTGCTGATAAAATAGAATCTGTTGCTCCAGAGATAAGAGATTCTCATGTACTACCTCCACATGAGTTTACATTAGAAGAGCTGTTCCCTGATCTTTTATAGACAGACTTTGAGGGAGAGAAAGCAGCTGTTGTGGGGGAGTCAGCTAATATTGAGGGGGAGCATGTAGAGCCTGTAGAGGAGACTGCTACAAAAGAGACTGAAGAGCAAAGAAATGCAGAGGAACTACCAAGGACTGAGAAGGATTTACCTCCTAGCCCTAAGGACAGGGTAGACATTGCCAGTACTTCTGCTTCAGAGGATGAAGAGGCTGCTAGAGCCAAGAAAAGAAAGTTCCAGGTTTTCAAGAGGAGAAGCCAGAACTACAAGAAAGCACTGCAGACAATTGCTCCACAGCCTGCCCCAACTACTGATTATAGTTCTCTATTGGTGGCTTTGCAAATTAAGATGGATGAGCAAAGGAAAGCTCTAGAAAAGTATATGGATGAAGGCCATAAATCACTGCAATTTGATCTGGTTCAAGACATAAAATCTATAAGATTTGAAGTAAATCAAAACAAGAAGGAAATGACTGATTGTTTCCATAAAGGAGGAAATGCAGTAGTCTATCTGGCTACTCATCAAGAGAATCTAAAGAAACTGATTGATGACTTGGCAGTACAACATGGATATGTCCTGGAAAATCAGCTTAGAATGAATGATAATCTGACTGCTTCTCATAATGCCATTGTCACTGAAATAAAAAATATAGCTACTGCCCAGACTGTTGTAATTGCTACTGCCAAAGAAGCCTTTGATAAGCAACTACAAGAGAGCCTCACTGCTGTTAAGACAGCCATTGAAGATTCTCAAAAGGCTATCACTGAAAAGCTTCAAAGGTTAAAACCTTTTTATAAAGATGGAGTTAACTATTTGAATGCTCAGATAAGATTCCAAAAGGATGATCTTAGGGATCATATAGAAAGAGAAGTCATAAAGGGGGAGAGGGTATTAGTCAAAGCAGGCTCTGATCATGCAAAATGTATTTCAAACTCCATCAGAGCCACCCTTGGATATCCACCTTTATGTGATGATGATAATATGGCAGAGTTTGGAATAAATCCTGCTTATTTTGGAGGAGAGCAAGCTGAAGTAGCTCAAGTGATATACCCTCCTGTTGATTTTGATATGATACATCAGGAGGTATAGTCTATGTATAGTCCTCCTGAGGGTAATCAGAATGTTATTCTTGAGAAAGTAGTCCAGCCTGTGCCAGATGTAATCTTAAAAGAGCAAGAGGCATTATTAGAAGAACAAGAGGCCCAATTATCTAAGAAAATGTTCAGAGAGCAGGCTGAATTAAGGCCAGATTTTGAGCAATGAAGCCCCACCTCTAGGAATATCATATTGACTGCTTGAAAGGCTGCTAAGGATAATTTCCTAGAGAGGGGCAAATGGTATTCTGACCAGGAATGGAAGAAACATGAGGCTAGGCAAGAGGCCATAGTACGATACAGAAGGAAGGCTAAATTAGGGAAGCTACCTCCTAATGACAGGAGCGTAACAAGTATTTCCCTAAGCCTTATCACTATTTTGAGAGAAGGAAGATTAGAGCTGAAGAACAGAAAAAGAAAGATCTTAAGGGAAAGAAGCCTGCTGATGACAATGAAGCTCCAGTTCAAGCAAAGATTCAATCTGGAAAGGGCATTGTTATCAAGGAACCAGAGCAGCCATAGGATAGAATTTTCTTAAGTTTACAATTTGTAATCATTTGCATTAAACTCTATGTAAACTTTTGATTAATGAAAATGTTGGAAGTTGTAAAAACAACGTGTCATGATTCAATCTATTACATTGTTATTATGAGATAATTGATTGTACATGTTTTGTTTATACATGTTTAGTATTTTCCCTGTCATTTAATATCGTTATACATCATATTGAGTATTTTTTATGTATGGTGTATAACATTGACTAAGGGTTATGACTTCTCCAAATACGGGGAGATTGTTGGGTACATTGGAATATATGTATCAGATTTGAAGAAGCCTCACCCTACTCAATGATATACATCAAGGTGTATTTGATGTGCTTTGAGTTTATTTGTGCAGGTTAAGTAACTGCAGAAAAATGCAGAAAAGTTTCTAAGTCCATGTGTCGACACCTAGAGGTGAAGTGTCGATACTTATGAAGGCTTGTGTCGACACCCAGAGAAGCTGTGTCGACACTTGGAGTAATTGTGTCGACACCAGGAAGGTAGAGTCGACACCAGAAGAAAAGTGTCGACACATACAGACAGTGTCGACACACAGTGAAGAATTGTCTACAGAATCAGTGTCGACACTTAGAGGCAGTGTCGACACCCAGAGAAACCTTGTCGACAGCAAAAGTGTTGACACCAGGAGGCTGTGTCGACACTCAGCAAGCTTTAACAAAGTTAAAGTACAAGTGACAACACAAAGGAGATGTGTCGACACTAAACAAAGTTTCAACACATGAAGGCATGTGTCAACACAAAGGAGATGTGTTGACACTCAGCAAAGTTACAACACATGAAGGCATGTGTCGACACAAAGGAGATGTGTCGACACTTAGCAAGTTTCAACACAAGGAGTTGTGTCGACACACAGCAGAAATCAACTAAGTATTGAAGAAGAAGTATTTGTGTCGACACACTCAACCAGTGTCGACACATTCAACAGAAGGCTTGTGTCGACACACAAGTTCAGTGTCGACACATTCTGAAGAAGCAGTGTCGAGAAGCTGTTACAACAACACAAGGAGTTGTGTCGACACCGTCAAGGCTAGTGTCGACACTTAGTCCACTTGTGTCGACACTTGGTCTATTTGTGTCGACACATAAAGACTATCTGTCTCGACACTTTCAGACAGTGACAGAGATTTCAAGAAGTGACTGGATGACTTGACAGCTGCCATTTCAACCGGTCAACTGCAACTGTTAGAGCCAACAGAAAGTTGTTAGAAACCGGATCAGTCGGTTACCTTGCAGGAAGACTATTTAAAGACCTTTCTCCTTCAACAGAAAAGAAAAAAAACACAGATTGACTACAACTAATCAAGAGATCTAACAACACAAAAGTAGAAGACCTTCAATAAAAGATCTAATAAGTTGGAGAGAGAGAGAGCTTCTTCTAAGAAGAGAAGCTGCTGAACCGGGCTGCAGAGTAAGATTCAGATTGAGATCTGAATCTCAATACAACAGTTGATTGAAGATCATCTGCACAGGAGATTCAACCCTACTGTGTTCTAATTCAAGAAGCTTTGAAGAAAGCCAAGGGTGGTTGATCTCTGCCTAGTTCTTTCAAGAATTCATCAAGAAGCCAGTCAACTCATCTCTCTATTTCAGAGTTGTGGTTAATTACTTTGTATTATCAAATTTCTATAGGATCTTGTATAGATCTGAGTTGTAAGCCTATTTTATAAAGGCTGAGTGTAGGAGACTGTGTGCTCTGAGTGTAAGTCTTGTTGAAGACTGAGTGGTAGGGTTTTGAGCCTGAGTTGTAGGAGTGGGGTCACTCTGAGTTGTAGGAACCTGTTTGAGGTTCTGAGCTATAAGATCTGAGGATCTGAGGAGAAGTGCTGGAGTTAGGCCGAATCTAGTACTCTACTAGATAGGCGAAGGGGGAAAGTGGATGTAACCAGACCTTGGGGAACCACTATAAATACTGTGTACACTCTGTGAATGTTTGGTGTTGTGATTGCTGTGTTGTGATAGTTGTAGATTTGTATAAGCTGTACAGAATTTCTGCCTTAAAATAAAAAAGAAAAAGAACACATATTCACCCCCCCTCTAGGTGGTTAGACACTATTTCTTTCAACTCTTCCATATATCCTCAGCTCATTGATAATTCTGAAGAATCTCTCATAACATTCAGTTATATTATCAGTCTTACTCTGCCTAAATGCCTCATACTCTTGATTGAGCATGGACATCTTGTCATCTCTCACTTTCTATGTTCCCTCCATATAGAGCACTAGTGTGTTCCACATCTCCTTCTTGTCCATGGTGGCAAGGATGACTTCATCCTTTATCATTTCAGATTATGTATTAGGAGTTTGGACATTTGCATCCAGAACAGAAACTTTCATAGGGATGAAAGGCCCTTCCTTAACTATGATGAAGATCCTAGGGTCAGTTGCCTCCATATATAACCTAACCCTCTCCTTCCAAATGCTAAAACCTTCCTTCATATAGATAGGAAGCTTCATGGCACCCGACTTCTTATAGTTCACTCCTAAACCCATAAGGACAGATTCTCTTGCTGACCTTGGAGATCTATACAGACTGTTAAGTCTACTTTAAGTAACCCCCCTCTGATACAACTTGAAAGTCTTGATTTCAAGATCAGCTAAATACCTAGAGGATGGGGGTGAATAGGTTTTTGATCTTACTTTATGTCTTTTTAACTTTTACCCTATAGCAATACTTAGTGATTAGGTTATTTGTAACTTTCAAGATAAATCACAGACAACACGACTGTTTATAGTGGTTCCCCGATCTTGGGTACGTCGACTGTCCCTCTGCGCCTTTCTAATAGTGTGTTAGATCAAACGTTTCTCCCAGAACTCGGCTCCTTATGAGCTTACAACTCGATCCAACAAGACCTCTCAGTCTTCTCCAAGACTTACACCTCAGGCATAAGGCCCTACAACTCTATGGCAACACAACCACCTACCTAGGTCCAACGACCTATCACCCAAGCTGGGAGGACAGCCCTACACTTAGATCTAAAATGGATCTAACACTCAGCCTTTATAACAGAGGCTTACCCACTAAGATTCCTCACAGAATCCTACCCATCAACCTTTATAAATCAGGCCTACAAGCTCAAACTCTACACAGAATCCTACCACTCAGCCTTAAACAGAAAGGCTTACTGCTCAGATCCTAGACAGGATCCTATAGAAAGAATGAAAGATGTTTGTTTTGAATTGACACTAGAGTAAGTACTCTATGTCCACTTCTTCCTGGACTGAGCAGAAATCAGTCCCAGCTTTTGCTGATGAAGACACTGGATTTGAAAGTTAGAATCTACTTCAATCAGTAATCTTCTCTTATAGAGCTTGTATAATCTATATTTATTACTTCCTTCTCAGAAATCACTTCTGTACTTGTTATCGTAGATGATGATTCCAGCAGCTAACACTTTTATCTTTCTGGTTGAATTAACTGAATAGGTACTAGCTCAACAGTAATTGCAAGGAAGAAGATGATGCTTAACCACAATTCCGTATTCAGAAAACCCTAATTGCTTGCTTGTCAACTCAACCAAACTTTCCCTTTTATTGCTCATCGATCAACGGCTCTTTGTGCTGTGGGGCCCAGCCTTAATTGTCGATTTACTACCTTCCACTTGCAGAAGACGACAAAAGCTAGCCATCAACGTCATCAATGGCTTACTCCTTCTTCCCGCAATGAATTTGAATTGTGTTGACTTTGTTGACTTTTGCTGACTCATGTTGACGTCATCCATCTGTGGACTTAGCCAAAATCAAACATTAACATAGGAGTAGTGTGAGTATGCTTCACTCAGCACCAAAACATTTAGACAAATTTTTCTATCATTAGGCGTTGAGTGAGCAACAAAGTTTTCTGTCATTAGGCGTTGCGTGAGCAACCTTCACTCAACACCAAAGTACTTAGGAAATTTCTCTATCACTAGGCGTTGAGTGAGCAACCTTCACTCAATCGCCAAAACACTTAGGATAATGTTTCAATCATTGGGCGTTGAGTGAGCAACCTTCACTCAACGCCAAAACACTTTGAATGATATTCTGACTCAAGGCGTTGAGAGCGTTGAGTCCACTAAATGCTTTCTATCATGGTGTTGAGAGCATTGAGTATCACTCATTGCTTTCTTCCTTAGCCAACTTTCTATTACTTGACATTGAGTGAGAAAGCTTCACTCAACGCCAAACTACTTAACAAATATTCTATTATCTAGTGTTGAGTGAGTAAGCTACACTCAACGTCATTATACTTAGCCAATTTTCTGTGTCTGAAAACATTGGCTTTGACTGGATGATAATCAGTCAATGCTTTTTATCACATGGCGTTGAGTGAGTGAACTTCACTCAATGCCTGTGGACTTAGTCAAATATTTACAAAGAATTTTTGTGGCTTTGACTGTCTCAGCCTGTATCACAACTTTTTGTTGCACGGCGTTGAGTTAGTAAACTACTCAACACCTGTGGCCTTAGCCACATTTTCAGCTAGCCAATTTTTAAACTGAGACTATCTTAACCATAATTCAATGATTTTACTAACCTGGCATTGAGTGAGTAGACTTCACTCAATACATGTGGACTTAACTGTACTCAGTTCTTCATTGTGTTGAGACAGTTGTATTATCTCAACACTACTGTCCTGAGCTGTCTTGACACTTTTGTCTGAATTGTCTTGACACTTCACGTATAGAGGTGTCGACATCTTTGTCTCGACACTTTTGTCTGAATTGTCTCGACACTTATCCTTTAGAGGTGCCGAAATCTTTGTCTCGGTACTTCTCCTAAAGAAGTGTCGACATCTTTGTCTCGACACTTCTATCTGAATTGTCTCGACACTTTTGTCTCGACACTACTATCTCGACACTTTTGTCGTTAGACATTTCTTAAAGTTTTCACCCGGCACCTAGCATTGATTGAGTTTGATTCACTCAATGCATGTGGACTTGGGCAAATTCCTGCCTGTCCACCAGCTTGCTTGGTTTCTACCAGCATGCATAACTCATACACATATAAAAATACAACTTGTGTGTGTGACATTTACTTGTTTGACTTCTTACAAATCTGGGGCATGTGGATCAATGGACCCAACAGTGAACTTTCTTCACTCAATGCATCTGTACTCAAACATACTTCCTTTTAAGTAGGCATTTAGTGAACAATCTTCACTCAACGCTTCTGGACTTAGCCAGATTTGAGTCAATCAACACTGAGGTTTTGAATGTTTGATGTTTTGTCTGCGCTTTTAGCCTCCTAGAATTGAGTGAAGTGAACTCACTCAAACTTCTAGACTTAGCAAGATTTCTGCTTTTCTGCATCTTGTCTTGAGTCCAAATGATATTCTAACCCTGACAGCCTATCTAATCATGGAACAATAGACATAGTGCAAATATTGAACTTGAGCACATATCAAATACAATCATGTGTATATTATTGACTTGCAAGGCTTCTTCAAATCTTGTACATTGTGATCAATGGACCCAACAATCCCCGCTTATTTAAAGAAGTCAGAACTCTAATCAATAATATACACTACCACATAGAAGAGATAAACTTTCACAACAAATAGGAATAATAAATGACACATAATCAAGATATGACAACACAAAAAGTGATAATTATAAATCAAATTGTGTGCTCATAATAAAGTTCATATTCCTTCTGCCCTAAGGAGCCTAGTACATAAAATAATTTATGTTTCTGGTTCCTTGATGACTAGCCTCGGCTTGACCTCTTGGCAGCCTTCTCATCAGCTTCAATTTGCTTTTACCTTTATCTTTCAAAATAACTGTAAGGCTTTAGGAAGCACTTGTTAGGCTCCAGGGAATTTGATGGCACAACACTTGTCTTCTTATCTCTTTTGAACTATCTTCTTAACTCTTCATTCCTTTCCAGTTTTGCCCATTCTAGGGAGTTGTATAGCTTTCCTGTTTTAGTTTTGTTCTCTTTGATTTGGTCCTAATCTGAGAGAATGATGGTCCTGGATTGAGGACTACATCTCTCAAAGTCAGGTCTGGATTCCATTTCTTTTCAATATCACTTCTTGCTTTGCCTGATCTCTTCATCCTCTTCAGCAGTATACTTGCCTTTCATTCTTGATAACTGTCAGTGGTGGGGCTGAAGGTGGGAACATCAGCTAATAAAAGTTCAACCCCATCAATATTAATCTGTTCTTCTAGAGCAGGAGCATTATTATATATATACTGATCTAGACCCAAGGATCCTGTGATGACATTTGTGATCCAAATAGCATTGCCTGTATTTGCCTTGATCATTGCTTTCTCCCCCTTTATGACTTCTACATAGATTACAGTAGTCAGGGAGTTCTTGGTGAGGGAGATTCTATAATCGAAATAGTTTACTCCTTTGGTGACATGATTCTTGACTTCAAATATATGATTATCTAGAATCTGTGTGTAAGCATCCATCCTCTTCTCTAGAGTGATCTTATGTGCTTCCATGAGTTTCTTTTATATATTATACACCACTTCCATATTTCTTGAGGTGATGTTTTGATTTTCAATTATATCATTATGTTCTTGTCTATTCTCCTCAAGCTTACCTTCAGTATAAGATACAATAGGAGTAGGTCTCATAAAGAATGAAATAGTGTTGTCCTTTAGTAAATTTACCTCAAATCTGATACACTTGATTTTAGTAGATAGATCTTGTCTTAATCCTTTGATAGAGTCATCGACATAGTGCTCAAGCTGTCTCCTCTAGTCATATAGAAGGCCTTTCAGTTGAGCTAGGAATGCAGAAGACATGGCTTCAGTTTAGTGAGATGTCCCTTGGAAGCAGACATCCTCATCCTCCTTCCTTATATCTCCCCTTGTTTCAGAATCAGCCATTTGGAACCCAGATGAGTGATCAACACCATCAGCCTTTGGCTCATCACCATCAGATATATCAATGACATTTCTAGTCTCCTAAGTAGGGAGTTCTATGTGAATATCCCCCTCAACCTCTGCATTGCTCATAGTAATTTGCTGGTCTTTAGTAATTATGATGAGGACATCTTCTTCCAATGTAACAGGAATCGTCTCTCCCTTAGCCTGATTACTGAAGAGCAGCACCTAAGGTTCATCTGGAAATTGATCTATCCTTCTCTGTAGATTCTCCAAGAAGGAGTCATTCTCGCTAGTACAGATTGAACTTGCTCCCCCTTTGTAGGAGCATCCAATATGGGAGTCACCCACTCAATTTTTGCACAGATCCTGTCCACCACATTTCCATCCAGTTGTTCGGTTGTTCCTGCTAGAATGTACTCTGACTGAGAAACACTGCTGGGTAGAGTCCTTATTGTAGGTTCTGATGATATAAACACATGAGCACTCGCATCTTTTCTAGTTTTTGCATAAGATTCAGACAACTATGGGTCATGTGGTTCTTCTTCTCTGCTCTCAGAACTTTATTTAGTAATGATAACTATTTTATTTTTCTTCTTAATAACTATTTGTTTGTGTGGGAGCAAAACCCTATCTCATTTCTCAAAGATCTTGGAATCCATCCTTTTTATGTGATGTATCTTAGGTCCTAACCTCACATTGAGGATCCCTGGAACAGAACTATGCAAGTATAGAGATAGTATTCTCCCTAGGTTTGGTTCTTGAACACATTCCACAATTCTTTCAAATAGAATCCTTCCCCAGTTAGTCCTTTTGGATAGAATTATTCTTGTCATTGTCTCAAACATCTTCTTGGAGATTTTGTCATGAGATCCAGTTTTGTAGATCAGAGCCCCGCCTACTACATCAGATAGTAACTTCCCTTTCAAATTCATTTCTTTTCTCAATATAGAGCCAGTGGCGTGCTTTGAAAGGCCACACCACTCAAGAGCCGACTTGACATCTTCAAGAAAGAGCTCATCTTCCTCATCAATCGACCCAAACCTAGTCAGGTTCAGAGCTTTGCTCAGTCTCCTTGAGGTGATCTTAACATTGTGTCCACTGATAGATGTCTTGATCTTGTTGGAAGAGGAGTTGATTTTGGCATTTGAGTAGAGTTCCAGTACTTCTCGTTTCCATATTGAACTCGGATCTGACAAGAGAAACTCTATGTCGACAACCTGTACTAAGTGAAGAACCAACTGAACCTCTTCTAGTGCATCCTTGAA
>CM077153.1:195245964-195340964 GCA_039583875.1 Platanthera guangdongensis
GAAGAAAGTTTGTGGACTTAGCCAAATATTCTGCGTCTGTTGATATCCAGTGTCGACATAAGCTGGTGTCGACTGATTGATCTTGGTGTCGACTAAAATCTTCTGGTGTCGACATGAGCTGGTGTTGACTGATATCCTAGTGTCGACACAGATCCTCTGGTGTCGACATAAATTGACTGGTGTCAACACATACCGTAAGTGTCGACACAAATACTCTGAGTTCATATTTTATCAAGTAGAGTACAACATTCGTCAACCTGAGAAGCTGAGAACTTGAGGTCCAAGTTCGTCGAGCTCAGAATCTAATTCGTCGACCAAAGTTTGAAGCTGGACTTAGAAAAATTCTGAAGTTGTCCTGACTTTAGCTTAAAGTAGAAACTGAGAGTTCGTCGAAAAGAGAACTAAGATCGTCGAGCTCAGCACTAAGAATTGTCTCACGATCGTCGAGCGCAGAACTCCTTTCGTCGAGCTGAGTTCGACGAACGTCGAACTCATTTTACTTAGTCTTGAAATCCTCTAAGTCTGAAGTCTCTGATGGTGTTGTTGAAGGCTGGTCCATCTGAAGTTGAACCTAAGGACTTGACCTAGACTCTAAGACACAAACTTGACCCTGGCTATACATGATGGGTCACATCGTAAGTCCGTGAACCTAGCCCAAATCAGCTAGGGATCCAACAATCTCCCCCTATTTTGGTGAGGTCACTAACAGAGACCAAAATAGAGACAAACAAAAAAACAAAGCAAGAAAAGAGATATATCTGACATAGAATTACCAACACATGCAGCAGATATATATATATACACAGCTTTGTTTAAACAGATAGCATAGTTTGAAAAACAAAAACAGACAAAAATAAAAACAACATGAAGATTACTTCTTTTGCTTCTTCTGCTTGGACCCGTCTTCTGAAGTCTTCTCTCCTGGCTTCTTAAATATGATTTCTCTCTTAGGATCTTGAGCTTGAGCTTTTGTCATAGTCATATCAGCTGCCCCAATAACATTTAATGAAGTAGCTCTGGGGACAACTGCTTCTGGATGAAGTTTCATATAGTCATCAATATTAAACAATTTATTACCTTTGTCAAACCTTTTCAGCTCTTCTTTTTTATACTTTGACATTATTGTGAATCCAGAAATATCTTTTCCTTCAGCCTTGGCTTTATTAATCAAAGATAGTCCAATTAATTCCTGGTATCTAGCCATTCTTGCTGTATTAGCAGTTTCAGGATCTTCAAAAGGAGTTGGAGGAGAGTAAGGTCTCTTTGGACTTTTAGCTTTTTGAACTTCAAAAATTTGTTGCTGCTGCTGCTGATGATGATGACTACCTAATGATGGCTGCCTCTGCTGGCTGCTTTCAGAAGATCTCCCTGACTGTCTCTAATATGTTTGCATTGGGGCAGATCTCTGGGAGCTAGAGCCACTGGCACCAGCTGCTGGAGGAGTAGGAATAGGTGGATCCTTTCTGAATCTGTGAACTGGAGGAGGGGAATATCTCTTGCTTCTCTTCCTTTCCTTCTATTGGTTCTTTGATAGCCACATCCATGCAGGCATCCCCTTGTATGGAGTAACATTGTGCAGAATATAATAAGAGGTGTCAGTAGAGGGGTTTGGCTTGGGAGCTGGAGGAGGAGGAGCCTTTCTTTTCTTAGATAACATCTTCTTTTTTCTTACTGGTAGCATCTTCATCAGAATCATCATCATCATCATCATCTTCTTCATCATCACTGTCAGAACCCTGAGGGTTGTCATACAAGGCATTCAAAGTTTTTAAAACTTTATCAGAAATAACAGCCTTTTCTGTAGAATCAGGGGCAGAAGTTGAGGATTTTGGAACTGGAGTTTCAGCAACAGGAGAGGAGGGAGTTGCACAGGAAACAGAAACAATAGAGACAGAGCTTTCAGCTGCTGCCTTGTTTTCTTCTTCAATGTCAGCTAGAATTAGCTCATCCAAATCAGATAGGGGAGAGTCATCCATAACAAAACTTGGGGCTGAGAGATTTTCTGGAATGACTGTAGGTGATGGAACCACAACTTGAGGAGCAAAGCTATCACAGAGTTGCTTAGAAACTGTCGGACTGACTGGAGAGGTGTAGGGTACAATAGCCAAATGTGGCCTAGCAGAGGGTAACTGTACAAAAATAGTATCAAAACGTTTCAACAAAGCAGACAAATTAACTGTGGGATTTAACTGGAAATCACCAACAGGTTTTATTTGTTCAACTGATTCATCCAAATCAATGTCAGTGTCCATAAAATGAATTAATTCAATCATTTCAGAATCAAAATCTGTCAAAATTTCTGCATCTTCAACTGAATCTGCATCTGCTGGAGAGGGAACTGCTGATGTGAATGCTACTGCTGCTGCATCTACATCTATTGCAACTTCATCATTAAGCATCTCCCCCTGCCTAGGTTCAGGAGAACCTGGAGCCAGACCCCTGGATGAAGAGGGGACAACAGATAGGGAAGAAATCTGGGCAGATAAAGAATTGATGGAGGTCACAAGAGGTGTAATGGCCTCTTGGATTAGAGATTTGATAAGGGGAGTGAGCAAGGATATGATGGTAGATGGATCAAATGGGGAAGGGGAAGAGGATGGAATGGAGGATGGAATAACATGAGTGTGATGAGTGGATGGAGATGAAGATGTAATGGGGGCATCTGGCATGGCAATATCTGTGGGAATGTTGTACGATGGAATGGAGGATAAGTGTGGGGGAAGAGAAGACTGAGGAGGTGTAGGAAGTGATGTCTCATGAGGTGAAGTAGGTGGTGTAGGAATGTTTGAACTGTCAAGAGGTGGAGATGGAGGAGGAGTAGGCACACGAGAATGTGGTGGAGATTTAGGTGTGATAGAAGGAATGGAAGAGGGAGGGAGTTATTTGGCTGGAGGTGTAGGAAGAGATGATGGCGATGGGATGACCTCTTCTGCAGGGAGGGGAGCGGCTTTTACAACCCTGGTGCTCTCAAAAGTTTGGATGGAAGAAGAGGAAGCCTTTGAGGGCTTGGAGATTGTCCTCTCCCATCGGCCAAACAGAGCGCAGGTGAGGCGCTTGCTGGCGTTTATGAAGATGATCGGGGAGACCATGCATTCAGCAGCCTTCTCTTGGAGGAAGATTCCCAAAATTCTGCCGAAGCAGACTTCCTTCTTGTTATTCTTTTTCTTTATCAATTCAAAGAAGATTGTGCCCCAGTTGACACGTCTCTTGTTCACCAAAGCACACATAACCAGAAATTGGTAGTGAGTTATGTAATCATGCGCTGAGTGCTTTCCCATCAGCACTTTGCCTACAATGTCTGCCAGAAACTGGTAGGTGGGGGACAGTTGCTTCTTCAATAGCTTATTAGGGTTGCTTCCTGAAAAACCCATTAGCTTCAGCATATCACCAAACTCTTCATAATCCATTTCCATGTTGTCTTCTCCATTGACTAAGCCAAAAATCTCAGACAGAATTGCAGGAGATAGGGAAACAACCGTACTCCCGATAGTTCCGGTCACGGTATCATCTTCAGAAATAGATGATGTGTGCACTCATTCTCTTATTTCAGTCGCATGTAGTTTAATTCGCCGGGTCATAAAGTCCTTTAGATTCAGTTCTTCCAGCAATTCCAAGATGTAGAGGAAGATGGGGTCCGAATGTTGAAAAGAATTGAAGTCCATATCGAAACCAGTATCAAACTTCATTTCGGCGAGGGTGCTTGCTGGAATCTCCATTGATGACCTACAAAAAAATCACAGAGAAAAACGAGGATCAAGAGCAAAAGAACTGAAAGCGCGGGACGGAGGTCGAAGAAAACATAGATATAAGATTTTCAGAATATGAATCGACAATCTTCATTCCACGAAAAAGAAAAATTCTTCGAACTGAGCTCGACGAAATAAATTATAGACAGATAATTCGTCGATCTCATTCAGAAGAATCGAAAACAGTTCGTCGATCTCCAGTCGACGAAAATTGTTTCCACACACTGAGAATTCGTCGATCTCCGGTCGACAAGAATCTCTCAAACTTTCCCTAATTCACCGAACTCCGTTCAACGAACTCTTGAAAATTCGTCGAATGCAGACAGAAACTAGGTTAACTCTTCTCCATTAATCATTCCCAGTTGATTTATAAAGAACAGATGAGTTTTCTCATCCAATGGCTTGGTGAAAATGTCTGCTCTCTATAAATAAATAGGAATATGGATTAAGTTAATTTTCTTTTTGTCTACATTATCTCTAATGAAATGATGTCTTATTTCAATATGTTTAGTCCTAGAATGGTGAACTGGATTCTGTGCTATAACAATAACACTAGTATTATCACAAAATAATGTTGAATTATTTAAGTTGACACCATAGTCTAGGAGTTGGTTTTGCATCCATAGCATTTGTGAACAGCAGCTGCCAGCAGCCAAGTCTCATACCAAGGAACTGGTAAGTTCCAGAGGTACTCTTCCTGTCCACTCTACATCCAGCATAGTCAGCATCTGAGTATCTAGTTAACTCAAATTCTGCCTCTGCAGGATACCAGAGTCCTAGATTAGGGCAACTCTTTATATATCTCAAAATTCTTTTTAGGAAAATAAGATGAGATTCTTTAGGGTTCACTTGGAACCTAGCACAAAGGCATGTGACAAACATTATGTCAGGTCTGCTAGCTGTTAGGTATAATAGGGATCCAACAATTGCCCTATAATGCTTCTGATCTACAGGTTTCCCTGCTGCATCAGAATCCACAATAGCATTTGTAGCCATAGGGGTTTTCATTCCTGAAGCATCACCCATCCCAAACTTCTTGATAAGCTCTTTAGCATACTTAGCTTGGGAGAGGAAGATACCATCAGGGAGCTGCTTTACTTGGAGACCAAGGAAGTAGGAAAGCTCACCCATGCTACTCATCTCAAATTTGGAATTCATGAGGTCAGCAAACCTCTTGCACAATTTGGGATCAGTAGACCCAAAAATAATGTCATCCACATATATTTGTACTAACAATATTTTGTCCTTATGATGTCTAGTGAAAAGGGTTTTATCTATGGTTCCTCTTGCAAAATTTATGCTCTAAACGAAACCTTGCTAAGGTCTCATACCAAACTCTTGGAGCTTGCTTTAAACCATAGAGAGCTTTATGCAATTTAAAAACAAAAGAGGGTTGAGTTGGAGAAATAAAACCTCGAGGTTGTTCTACATAAACCTCTTCTTGAAGTACTCCATTCAAAAATGCACTTTTGACATCCATTTGGAAGACTTTGAATCTCTTGTGAGCTACATAGGCAAGGAATATTCTTGTAACACCCCCCCTATCCGTCGCATAGCATATAACAGTAGGTCCGGCCGGGGCCCGACGCCATATGCCACAGACAGACCGGGTGGTTACTTATGGAAACCATCCAACCAATCTTAACGTCCTACACAGAGCATTCTAGCGGAAGCAGTTTATACAAGTTGCAAAACAAGAACCCAGCAACAAGCATGAATGTCCACTAACATGATAATAGGAATGTTATTACAAAATACTCAAAAGTCGGCCTTAAGGCCTTACAAAATGTTTCACTTGTCTTTTACATGATTTACAAACCTCGGCTCGCAGGCCGGCCATACATGAATAAAACATAAAACATTTCCACTTGGGCCTTCGAGGGCCAGCTTCGCAAAAAGGGCTTTAGCCCGCTATTGACCGCTTGGTCCAGCTGCACCTGCAAGCAAACAAACCACCGCACGGTGGCAAACAAGGCAACGGTCAGCAATGCTGACCAAATTATAACGATCCCGCCCCCAACTCGGGGCGGCGATTCTCCTTTCCTGCATTTCATTAGCATAAGCGAGCAATTATAACCATAGCCATTTCATCACAGGCGTTGGCTCGCACGGCCACACGCCCCGTGCACTCAGGGCACATTCTCGGTGAACCGGTCGATGTCACGTCAATTAAAGCCATTAACATTCCGGACTCACCACCGCCACTTAGACGGCCATTCCTATGAGCAATTCGTCTTCATGGTATTGGTCACGTCAATTTAAGCCATCGACCACCGAAGACCCCCATTTATTCCAACGGCGAGTGCCATGTAACTTTAGGTCTCTCTAACCCGAACGACATAAAGCGGGTACGGCTCCATCTAACCCGTGCTCACATCGCAACGGCAATTTAAGCCATTTGCGCGGGTCAAACTTTCACCGAGTCCCATTCTAACACAAGTCACATAACCCCGTTATGTTCAAGTTGGCTCTCAGGCCACCAAGTTGGCAAGACCTCGTGTCCGCCCAGTTTTCCGGGTGCACCTTTGGGTTAGTCCCCAAGGCTCCCTACTGCAATCTACCGCGTAGAAAACCCGAAAAACACCCAATAGCACGGAGTCTTCTCCGGCCTTATGCAATGCAACATCACCGATCCGGACTAACATGTCCGGGTAGGCTTCAACCAAAATGCCTATGTCCGTTCTCGCATACGGACTCTAAACAACGGGGACTTCACATATCTACCCGAAGGAACGCCTCCAACTCTCCGCAAACTCGCGAGAGCGGGCTTCCTATGCAAAGAAAAAGAGCGACTCATGCTCAAGATGAGGATCGTTACCCTTGCGGTCCTCTTTGGCGCCATCGAAAAGTAATCGGATGGAAATCACCGCACTTGCGTTGCCTCCGTGGATCCGGAGTCGGCTTGCGATTCGGAGCTCCGAAGCTCCTCCAATGGCGGATCTAGCTCCTCTTCTTCTTGCCTTAGCTCTTCTTTCTCCAAGGGTTTGGAGAGAGAACAAGTGGAAAAAGTGAGGGTTTTCTAAGTCAAAACCCGGGTATATCCCTTCAGGAACAACCCCCAGCCGTTGGATCTTCAGTCAAAGAAATGAATGGCTTCGATTCGGGACTGAAATGCCCAATCTGGACCGAACACGGCCTGGCACACGCCCGTGTCCAGGGCCGTGTGCCTCATTCGCCGTCAAAATCGAATCACCTGGAACCTCACACGGGTATCGAACACGCCCGTGTTCGAGCTGACACGCCCGTGTTCCACCTGACACGGCCGTGTAGCTGGCCGTGTACCCCATGATTTTCTCCCGTTTTCAACCCGAGCACTGCGCGGGTTCTAGGACACGCCCGTGTCCTTGCCCGTGTCACCTTGACAAGCCTGGGCTCCAGGCCGTGTACAAGGTCTCAGCACTTCGCGGCTAAGTGTCGACACGGGTCGACACGCCCTGCGACACGCCCGTGTCGCAGGCCGTGTGCCATGTCTCGACACACTGTCGACACCAAAGTGTCGACTTCGCGGGACGAGTGTCGACACGGGTCGACACGCCCTGCGACACGCCCGTGTCGCAGGCCGTGTGCCGTGTCTCGACACAACGTCGAAGCACTGTGTCGACTTCACGGCTAAGTGTCGACACGGGTCGACACGCCCTGCGACACGCCCGTGTCGCAGGCCGTGTGCCCAGTCTCGACACAATGTCGAGACCAAAGTGTCGACTTCACGCCTTAGTGTCGACACAGGCTTGACACGCCCTGGGACACGCCCGTGTCCCAGGCCGTGTGCCTGCAGCCAAAACTCAAACTGGACCAAATTATTCCCCTCTGCTCCTTTGAGTTTCGGGGCGTTACAATTCTTATGACCTCTAACCTTACAACAAGGGCAAAGGTTTGGTCATAATCAATTCCTTCCTCTTGCCTGTAGCCTTGAGCAACAAGCCTAGCCTTGTTTCTCACTATGTTTCCTTGAGCATCCAACTTGTTCATGTAGACCCATTTGGTCCCAATAACTGGGTAGTTATAGGGTCTTGGAACCAAATCCCAAACTCTACATCTCTCAAACTGATTTAGTTCCTCTTGCATTGCAATGTCTAGTGGGGATCTTGCTCAGCTTCATGGATGGTGAGAGGTTCAATTTGAGAGAGAAAACAGACATGCATCAAGTCTTGGTTGAGTTGATGCCTTGTCTGTACACCTACTGAAATGTCTCCAATCATGAGATCTGGGGTGATCTCTAAGTGTAATAAGATCAGTTGGTGGAGTTGGTTGAGCAACAGCTTTTGTATTTGATTCCTCTTGAGGAATGGTACTAGCTGTTGAAGGAAGTTCAGCCACTCTCTCTTGGATTTCTTCTTCACTATCTTCACCAACTTGTGGAGTAGGATGAGTTGGTACCTCTTGGGTAAGGTTTAGTCCATCCAAAGACTCGCACAATGATGGAACCTGCAAAACGCTATTGGTAGAAATCTCTTTCTCCTTATAAGACATGTTAGCTTCATCAAAAGATACATGAACAGATTCTTCAATTTTAAGGGTGGATTTATTAAAAACCATATAGGCCTTGCTTATTTGGGAATATCCTAGAAACATCCCTTCTTCAACCTTAGCCTCAAACTTTCTAATGTATCTCTTGTTATTTGTGTGAATATAGCAAATACAACCAAAAACTTTAAAGTATGTGATTTTAGGTTTCTTCCCTTTAAGTAATTCATAGGGGGTCTTATTTTTCAGTTTATGTATAAGGCTTTTATTCAGGACATAGTTGGCAGTATTTACAGCTTCTGCCCAAAAGGATAGAGGCATGTAAGCATCTGCCAATAATGTGCCTGCAGATTCAATGAGTGTCCTATTTTTCCTTTCAGCAACCCCATTTTGTTGGGGAGTTCTAGGAGCTGAGAAGCACTGCCTGATACCTTCCTTCTCACAGAACTCATGCATAAGAAGAGACTCAAACTTCGTGCCATGATCACTTCTGATCAATGCAACATGAGTAGAGAACGCAATCTATATGGTCCTGAGAAAATCTGTAAGAATCTTGAATGTATCTGACTTAGTTCTCAGAAAGGCTACCCAATTGAATCTAGAGAAGTCATCAATAATCACTAAAGTATAAGACTTCCCTCCTAGGCTTTGCACTACAATGAGACCAAATAGATCCACATGAAGCAAATACAAAATCCTAGGTGAATCACTTTTATTCATGAATTTAAAACTAGTTTTGGTTTGCTTGCCTAATTGACAAGCCCTGCATAGGCTTTCCTTCTTGTAGGGGCCAGAAGGTAAACCTCTAACAAGGTTGTCTTTAGATAACCTAGATATATTCTTAAGATTTACATATCCTAATCTTTTATGTCATAACTCATTTTGATTACTAGTAACATTCAGTAAGCAGATATTAGTTGTGGCAGATATAAAATCTACTAAATATATATTGCATTGTCTAAGTCCAATTAAAACAGTTTTGTTTTTATTATCAATAATAGAACAAGAAGTAGAGTTAAAATGTACCTGATAACCTTCATCACATAATTGACTTATGGATATAAGGTTATGTTTAAGTCCTCTTACATAAGTTACTTTCTTGAAGGTCACTGATCCAATCTTCACTGTCTCATATCCTTCTGATTGACCACTATTGGAATCTCCAAAAATCACCTTTGGTCCTAGCTTGGGCTTGTAATTGGATAGATTTGCCTTGCTGCCTGTCATGTGTTTGGAGCAACCACTGTCCAAGTACCATGTCTGACTTACCCTTGGACAACTCTTCACCTGTACCTGTAATGAAAAACAAAACTCAATTGTTCTTGACCCAGGTTAGCTTGGGTCCTTTATTTGGTTGAAATGAAAAACTAGATATAACTGATAATGCAGGTTGTGATTTATAACCTAAGGGGTGATATCTCCTAGGTGGAATAACTCAATCAGCTACTGGATTAAATGTCTTATTAGCTGGTTTAAAATTTCTATAAGAGAAATGATTTAGGTTTGGTCTTTCTAGGTTCGACGAATTGTTGTAAGTTCGTTGACCAGAGTTCGACGAATAGGGATTAGATCGTCGATCTCTGCTCAGAGAATGACAATAGTCATTTTATGTGCCCCAAGTTCGTCGACCTCTGCTCGACGAACCATACATAGTTCGTCGATCGCAGTTAGACAAATTGTTATTACCAAAATTTGCGTTCAGCGTTTGTCGATCTGGGTTTGACGAACTGGCTACATTTCGTCGATCTGAGTTCGACGAATGCTGCTGAACTTTGTTTTTATTTGCTGTTTTCAGATTTTTGTTTCTCTTGTCTATGGGTCTTGGATTGCTTTCTGACGTTGGTTTGTCTATTAATTTTTCTTTTCCTTTTGCAGAAATAAACTTGATGGGGGTTGTAAGAATATTCTTCTTAATTATGGGGGGTAAACTTGATGAAGCACCCAAGCCCAGCTTGCCATTTAATCTGGCATTCACTGTGCTTGTAATGTCCATCAGCTTGAGGCTTCTCCCATTGATAGATTGCTCAAGTTATTTGTCCTCACATAATTTAGATTTTAGTTTAATTATTTGTTTATTAGCTAAGGTTAATTGATCTGTTAGCTTAATATTTTCTGAATTTAAAGATTCAAGACTTCCTAGTCTTTCTCTAAGAGTTTTTATTTCTTTTTCTGAGTTGATTAGGTCTAAGCACATAGTTTTGAATTCAGTTTTAAATAAATCAGAACTAAAGTCAAAGCTAGAAATAACCTGATCTGCCTCTGAGTCTAAGGCAGCTTCATCTTCAGATTCTTCTTCTGATCCAGAGTTGCTTCTGGAGGCATCAATTGCCATTAGGCACACCTCCTTGGATCTAGCTTCTTCCTCTTCTTCACTTGAACTGGAAGAGGATGTTTCTTATTCAGTGTCACTCCAGGTCTCAGCAAGAAATCCCTTGTCTTTCTTTTTATATTTAATGGAGGAGGGTCTTCTACTGTGTCTTCTCCTAGAATCATTTTCTCTGCTCTTGTCCTTCTTCTGATTTTCTGGACATTCTGAGATGTAATGTCCAGGCTTTCTACAACCAAAGCACACAACCTCCTTGGTTGGTGTCTTGTCAAACTTAGGCTTATCATCCTGTCTGGATGACTTCCTTCTGAAATCCTTCCTTGCCATCTTGTAGAACCTTTTGGAAAAGAGGCTCATGTGTTCTTCATTGGAAGTTGATGTTTCACTTTCTTCAGATGCTTTGAAGGCTATGCTGTGCTCCTTTCTAACTGTAGTTGTTGCCTTCTATTCTGCTGCTTCTCTTGATTTGATCAGCTGCTCATAGGACTTCAATTTGCCTAGTAGAGACTTAGTTGATATCTCATTGAGGCTTCTGGATTCTTTGATAGGCCAGATTCGGGAATCCCAAGAGCTTGGGAAGCACATCAATATCTTGTCATTCACCTCTGTCAAGGTGATGTCCTTATCCAGGGTTTTGAGCTCATTGATGATTATGCTCAACCTGTTGTACATTTCTGCCACTGATTCATTCTCATCCTTTTTAAAGTTCTCATACAGGGATATGAGATTGGATCTTCTGTCCTTTCTTTCATCTGCAGAGCCAGCTACCATTTGGTTGAGGGAGTCCCAAATGGCCTTAGTTGAGGTGCACTCAGCCACCTTCTGGAATATGTCATCTGACATAGTCTGGGCTAAGATATTCATTACCTTAGCATCAGCCATCTTGGCTTTCTTGTAGGCTTCATTATTCTCTGGAGGAGGCACTGCAGTCATGTTGGTAGAAGTGCTGGTGGAAGCTGCAGGTGCTGGAGGTACACCTGTCAAGATAACAGAAAAAATATCCTCATCGATAGAGTTCATGTATAACCTGATTCTTGCCTTCCAGATGGCAAACTTATTGAGATTGCACACTGGAGGTCTGATGCTTGTATAGTCTTTATTTTGGGCCATGATTGTGAAGGAATAACTCTAATAACAAACTTAAAACAAACAGATCTAACTAGAGGGATCTTTGTGGTTCAGTTATTAGCCTGTACAACCACTAAGGTGTGGTATTTAACCAACCTGTCTCTGATACCAATTGAAAGTGCAGGTTAGATCTGAAAAACTCTAGAGGGGGGTGAATAGAGTATTGTGCTCACTACAAACTTTTTACAACTTTTGTTGTAAGCCTAGGTGAACAGTTCAACAAATAAAATAAACCAAGCACAGTAACCTAAATAATCACAGAACAACACAACCAAAACACAAAGAAGGGCAACCAGACGATACAAGAATTTTTATAGTGGTTCCCCAACCTGGGTACATCCACTCTTCTACCACCCTGGTAGGAATCCACTCAGGTTTTTGATAAGATGTCTGACACCAATGAGCTTTTGATCAGGTGCTCAAAAACCAAAACCTCAAGTCTTTTGGAAGGAGACTTGCAACCAGAATAATTTTGAAGGGAATTAAAACCCTGTACAGGAATTGGAAATAAGAAGATCGTGTCTTCTCTGTCAACAATCAGAGAGAATACTTGTGGATTGATGGTAGCAGCTTTTGCTCCCCCTGAGATCTTGAGTTAATCAGGAATGCTGGAGCACTGCTTCAGGGTGATAGGTCTTCAAAGACCTAGAATGCTTGGACCAGAAATTATTTCAGGAACTCCTTTGACAGATTGATTAACTTGTTGTCCTTTGAAGTTATCCTGTAGAGTTAGAAGGAAGAAGACTCTTGATAGTGATTGGTTGTTCTTCTTCTTCTTGAAAATGTTCTCTGGTCAGGCTGATTGCAGTAGAACTTTTGATTTCTGTATGATTGTTCTTCTGTGCAATCTGAGTGTGTCTGTCTGATTGTCTGTATTGCTTGCTGTGTTATTTCTCTGTGCTATCTGATTGATTGTTTTTTTTTCTGTATGTATTTCTGACACAGGAACATTCAAAATTTGAATGTTTTAGCAGTAATTGCAGTCGGTCTTGGAAAGAAGCGGCAATCAATAATTTCCCTAACTGTCCCATAGAAAAATTGCATGTAATGGTCCATAGTCAATGCGCATTCCAACGGGAACATTCCGAGAAGATCTGGCATTAATAACTCTGGATTCATCGCCAAGAAACGGGACGGGAAACTTGAAGAAAACCTAGTCTGTTATCGTCGAACGGAGAACACAATTCGTCGAGCTGAGATTGAGTTCGTCGAGCTGAGCTTGAGTTCGTCGAGCTGAGCTTGAGATAGTTCGTCGACCAGACAATCATCATTCGTCGAACATACAATCTTCATTAGTCGAACAAACAATATTCATTCGTCGAGCTGAGAACCATCATTCGTCGAGCTGATAATTATCACTGTCCGACAGTATTCGTTGAACTGAGATCCAAATTCGTCGAGTGAAGAAAGTTTGTGGACTTAGCCAAATATTCTGCATCTGCTGATATCCAGTGTCGACATAAGCTGGTGTCGACTGATTGATCTTGGTGTTGACTCAAATCTTCTGGTGTCAACATGAACTGGTGTTGACTGATATGCTGGTGTCGACACAGATCCTCTGGTGTCGACATAAATTGACTGGTGTCGACACATGCCCTAAGTGTCGACACAAATACTCTGAGTTCAGATTTCGTCGAGTAGAGTACAACATTCGTCAACCTGAGAAGCTGAGAACTTGAGGTCCAAGTTCTTCGAGCTCAGAATCTAATTTGTCGACCAAAGTTTGAAACTGGACTTAGAAAAATTCTAAAGTTGTCCTGACTTTAGCTTGAAGTAGAAACTGAGAGATCGTCGAACAGAGAACTAAGATCGTCGAGCTCAGCACTAAGTATTGTCTCACGATCGTCGAGCGCAGAACTCCTTTCGTCGAGCTGAGTTTGACGAATGTCGAACTCATTTTACTTAGTCTTGAAATCCTCTAAGTCTGAAGTCTCTGATGGTCTTGTTGAAGGCTGGTCCATCTGAAGCTGAACCTAAGGACTTGACCTAGACTCTAAGACACAAACTTGACCCTGGCTATACATGATGGGTCACATCCTAAGTCAGTGAACCTAGCCCAAATCAACTAGGGATCCAACACCTTCCCTAGTACGAGAGGTCCGGGAAGGACGCACCTCTGGTGTACCAGTTATCGTGCCCACGGTATTCGCTGGGTAGCCAAGTGCGGAGCGGATAACTGCTGAAAGCATCTAAGTAGCACGCCTCTGTTACCTTTTGGGAGGCCCACGCCCCATAGAAACTGTCTACCTGAGATTGTCCCTTGGCCCGTATGTTTTGACACAAGGTTAGAATTCTAGCTCTTACATAGTGGTATCTCACTGATGGCTCGGGCCCCCCGCAAGGGGGACTTATTCTCCCTCCACCTAAGCTGCACAAGAAAGGCCCAAAGCCAATCCCAGGTAACAGTAAAGCTTCATAGGGTCTTTCTGTCCAGGTGCAGGTAGTCCGCATCTTCACAGACATGTATATTTCACCGAGCCTCTCTCCGAGATAGTGCCCAGATCGTTATGCCTTTCGTGCGGGTCGGAACTTACCCGACAAGGAATTTCGCTACCTTAGGACCGTTATAGTTACAGCCGCCGTTCACCGGGGCTTCAGTCGCCGGCTCCCCTATCATCAGGTCACCAACTTCCTTGACCTTCCGGAACTGGGCAGGCGTCAGCCCCCATACATGGTCTTACGACTTTGCGGAGACCTGTGTTTTTGGTAAATAGTCGCCCGAACCATTTATCTAGGATTGAGTTTACCCATCCGTCATTATGTTCTGAGGTTGATGAGAGGTTCCCCGACGAGTGTCTATTAGCGATCTCTAACAGTGTAGCACCTTGGTACGCTGACTTTGTAAACTACCTAGTGAGCAATATCATGCCTTCTGAGCTTACATATCACCAAAGAAAAAGATTCCTACACCAGGTGCGGTCATATTTATGGGACGACCCTTATCTGTTTAAGATTGGAGTCGATGGAGTATTGAGACGTTGTATTCCCGAGAGTGAAATGAGAACTATTCTAGAAAAATGTCATAATTCAACATATGGAGGCCACTTCATGTGTAGTAGGACAGCCATGAAGGTGTTAGAGGCTGGATTCTATTGGCCTAACTTATTCAGGGACTCAAATTCTTTTGTTAAAGAGTGTGATAGATGCCAAAGAACTGGAAATATACAAAGAAATAACGCAATGCCAATGAACATAATGCTAGAAGTTGAGTTATTTGATGTGTGGGGAATAGATTTTATGGTCCCCTTCGTGAGCTCACATGGAAACATTTATATTCTGTTAGCTGTTGATTACGTATCAAAGTGGGTAGAAGCCATCGCCACATCTAAAAATGATGCTAAGGTCGTCCTGAACTTTTTACGGAATTACATATTCAATCGATTTGGGGTGCCGAGAGAAATAATTAGCGGTGGAGGGAGCCATTTTTGTAATAATCAGTTTGCTTCGCTACTAAGAAAATACGGGGTGATTCATAAGGTAGCATCAGCTTATCACTCCCAAACGAACGGGCTAGCCGAGGTTTCTAATAGAGAAATCAAGAAAGTTCTAGAAAAGAAGGTGAGTGTTAACCGTAGAGACTGGTCTCAAAAGCTGAGTGATGCCTTGTGGGCATATCAGACTGTATTTAAAACGCCAATTGGATTAACTCCGTATAGACTAGTTTACAGAAAATCGTGTCATCTACCCCTAGAGCTTGAGCACCGACATTTTGGACAATAAAGAAGATCAATTATGACTTTAGGGATGCAAGTAAGAAGAGGCTCCTCTAACTAAATGAATTGGAAGAGATCAGAATACAAGAATATGAGAATTCAAAAATCTATAAGGAGCAGACAAAGAGGTGGCATGACCGACGGTTAAAAGAAAAATACTTTGAGCTGGGGCAGTTAGTCTTATTGTTTAATTCCCGTTTACGCTTTTTTCCCGGAAAGCTTAAATCGCGTTGGTCGGGCCCGTTTAGGGTCAAGGAGGTGCATCCTTACAGAGCAGTGACGATTAGGAATGACACAGATGGTACAGAATTTAAGGTTAATGGTGAACGTTTGAAGATATTCCGATGCGGAGATGATGAACAACTGGTGTCGTTTATTACGTTGAAATAAATTACTAGATGGTAAGTCTTGCCGAGACTAGAAATTAGGCGCTAGGTGGGAGGCAACCCATCATTTAATATATATCTTAAGCACATGCTAGATCTGTTTTAGTTAGTTCTTCGCTAGTTGAGTCACATTGGACGAGAGAAATCGATGGTTGGAAAGTTCTGTAAGTACAGTTTCAGGTGTTGCAACGTATAAAAAATAAATAGTCGCAACCTATTGATTATTGTTTGAGTAGTAAAGCAGTATAGGCGCAGGTGTTGCAACGTCTAAAAATAAATAGTTGCAACCTTCATGTTTCAGGTAACATAGAAGAGTGTGCCGTTTCATGGGTTCCGGTCCAGTCGAACCGGGCCGCCTACTTTTAAGTGCCGACGCTTCAAAAGGCTTCTCTTGCCCTAATAGCGCGATGCTTTAGCACCTCCAGGCGGAAGGTGCGGCGATCTTCAGGAGGAAGATGACCCCCGGCGATTCAGCACACAACCACCGCCGAGAAGTGCACCACCCTCTAGGGCGAACCCCTTCGGCAACATCCCGACGACTTCTGGAGAGAAGAAATCCGCCATTTTTTATTCTTCATTTCGGTCAAGTAATGAGCTCTTACTTCCAAAACCTATTCCTATTCAAGAATGATGAGGGGTGAGGATTTTTTGGTTCTAAACCTAGCCGCACAATCCCTCTAATGTAGACAATGTATTCAAGGAAGAAAGGAAAATCTATAGCCAGGAAATCCCACAAATTCGTGAGTGAAGCCGCCGAGCACCGCTTTGAAAACCTCAAGTCCACACCTCTAATTTATGAGAGAGGGTTCAAAATGGAGAAACGGGCTTGGAGTTTTACCTATGCCCTCCAGATACACGCGCTCTACTGGGAAACGCTTTGTCACCCACGATCTAAGGCCCTACTCCCATGGGTTTATGAGTTATATGTGAATGCGAAACAGATGGAGGGAGAATTGGTGACTGTGCGTGGAAAGCTGATCAACAGCTCCGCCAGGGCCATCAACGAACTTTATGACCTAGGTAATGAGGAGGAGCTAGAGAGTCTAAATCACCAAGTCGAGATGGAGGAGGTGGTTGCTGAAATATGCAATTCTTCTGAGCCCGAATGGTCAAAGATGTCCATGAAAGCACTCAAGTCGACATCATTGTCTAGAGAAGCAAAGGTCTGGCTCTTATTTATCAACGCAGACATTATGCCAACCCACCACTTGAACAATGTCACCTTAGATCGTGATGTGCTAATTTATAATAAAGTAAAGGGCAATAGAGTTAATGTAGGAAAAATTATTAGCAGCCATTTGAAGATGAAGATTCAGGAGGACAAGAGCCCACTGTTGTGGTTCCCCATACTGAGTACTGAGCTTTGTAGATGGGAAGGTGTGGCATGTGCCACAGACGACTTGATTACGTAGGTGCCGCGGCAGATAACTGAATGAGTAGTGCAGGTGAACATCAAGGTGGGGGCTGAGATTGACAGTGGGTTCAAGACGCCGTATAAGAGAATAAGGAGTGTGGCTTCATCTTCATCTGCAGGAAAACTGGAGAAAGTGGCAGTCCCATCTGGGGAAGGGGCAACATTATCCGAGGTTATGGATAGCATAGAGTTTATTAAAGTGTGTCTGCGATGTCAACATTTCCACTTCCACTCTGGACTCGATCTCAAGGAAAGGAAAATAGATAGTCTAGTGAAGAAAGCAAAGCTTCAGGTGGAGGAAGAGCATTTTAAATAACAATGACAGTTCGACATGAGAGGGGAGCTGTTGGCCGCCGATAGAAGCACCCTAAACCCCACTGAGTTTGAAGAGGACAAGGAGGACCATGACGATGAGGATCAGGGCAATGCGGACCAGGACGATGAGGATCCGGGCAATGAAGACCAAGACATGGAGGAAACCGAGGATGAAGACGAGTAGCATGATTTCTCCAGCATTTTTTTGCAGTAGTTCTAGTTTACCCCCTGCGTGGGATGCTTCATGCTAGTATTATTTTGACTTTTGGATTATTTTGTGTGGATAGTATCGTACATTTGTGATCTTTCATGCTAGTTTACCCGGGTAATCATGGTGGTTGCTGCTAGTTAATTTCTATAATGTGCTTATCACGTTGTATGCATGCCTTATTTATATATTGTCGTTATGATCTATATCACAGACAAAGGTTGTAGGAATTGAATGAGGTCAAAGGTTGTTTTGTTGAAAAGGGGGCCTGGACTGAGATTCATGGGGAGCACATTAATGAAGATCAAAAGACACAGGGGCAACCCCTTCCATACCAGGGAAGCACTACTGTTTCAATTATATTTTCTTTAATTCTTGAAAATGCTGAGTAGTGACAAGGAATTGTTTTTTAATAAAACACTGTAACCTTGCTAGGGTCTAGCAAGACTTCAAGTGTGGGCGTGATGGCTAGTATTTCCCCTACAAATGTGGTGATAGATAATTTGATCGCTCATGATTCTAATGATCCGTATGCTGACAGTAATTAGTTGATAAGTTATTCTTGATTTTCAATGATAATTAATTGGTATGGCTAGAAAATCCTAAGAGTACAAATTTTGATATTTGAAGTTAGTAAGACTTTTTTTGGTAAAGCACTATTAAGCGTTTAATTCATGCACAATCTTCTTCAGTTTTCTTTTACTTCTCTGAAATCTTTAGATGTTGACTTCTAAAAATAAGAAGGGGGGTGAGCAAGAACTAAGTTAATGATGTGAGCCGAGATAATGTTTTGGTAGCTAAATCATTTTGTTCATCCGTGAGAATCTTTGTGATGATTCTGTATCATTTTGCTATACACTATTGAATGACCAAATTCCCTATATTTCCACTAGTTCTATTTTAAGTCACTAGCCATTTATGGGTGTTTCAATTCAGCATATATAAAAAATAAAAAAAAGAAAACAATATTAAAAGCGAAATGTCATAGTGATATGCGGCCTAAGTATGTATATGCCTATTTGGAATGATCCCAACTGTGACCATAAAAAAACAAAAACAAAAGAAATATTTGTTAGAGTGATATGTGGCCTAGGTATGCATATACACACTTGGAATGATCCCAACTATAAACAAATTATTTACATGCTTAATAATTAAACCTCGTAACATGGTGAAAGATTAAGAGTATTAACTAGGGAATTACCTTTCCATTATCAAAGTCTATCCACGAATTGCTAACCAAGCCAAAGCTAAACCTACTTTCATGTAAGCTATTAATTCTTGTCAAGGCTAGCTCAAAGACTTAGCCTATTCTTACCCTTTCAAATTATTGCGGAGGCTCAATGGAAAAAGTGCGGGGGAGTAAATAATTTTGAAGAAGGCACACACACAACACTAAAATTCTTAATTGTGCTTTATCTTTTATCAAGCTAATGGATTTGTGATGTTTGAACTATTAATGATCAACAAGCTTATCAGTTGAGTAAAGCGGATTTCTTGAGTATCTTTGATTAATGCGGGTTAAGTAAAGGATTATTTTAATTTGGAGTGTGATAATTATCAGACACTTAATTAAAAGAATCATTTCTCTTTGCTCGAGTCTAGCAAAGGTTCAAGTGTGGGGGTGTGATAACTTCTAAAAAGAAGTCATCTATACCATTATTTCTGACGTATTACGCGGCTATTCCGACATAAATAAGTCTAAAGGTTATAAAAATGAAAGTAAAAGTTTATGTATTCAATTCAAGGCTAACTGGATCTCTTTCTATTGTATTCTTACTAGATGCGCAAGAGGAATTTGCTTGGGAATGGAAATCTGCCAAAATATCAAAATCTGGGAAAAAGGTTGCAACACTCAGAGAAAAAAGGTTGCAACGTCTCCTCGACGGTTTTCAGCATTTAAATTTCGAATTTTTGCGCCCTTTTCATAATGAAAGGTGGCATCTTTTGGAGAGTGATCAGACATTTTTAATGTGAAAAAGGACACAGAAAAGAGGGGACTTTGGTCAATCCAAAAGAGAGAAAAAGGGGACTTGTCTTGGAGAAGAAGAAGAACTAGTGCACGCCAGATCTTGGAGTCAGACTGGTTTTGCACACATTGGAGAGTGAATTCCTGCTTTGTTTTGCATTTCTCCCACCATGTGCTGTAAGATCTTTCTTGTTTGGTGGTGTGTTCTCTCCATCGTGATGAACTAATTTGTTTTAATCTTGTATTGTGAGAGTACTATGTCTTTTGTGATGACAAATTCTTAATTATCCTTAGTTATGAATGTCTGGTGATTGTTTGTATTGAATCTATGATCTTTAATTCGAAATCTTTGGCCAAGACTTCATCTGTTTACTACGCTTCATAAATCGAGAGAGGAGTTGCGTAAGTATATCGTAGAGTCGGTATAGCATTTGAAGGGATAAAGAGATTTCCCCTTGGTGATAGCAACTTTGGTTTTCGATCTTTATGCGGTTCTTGTTTCACCAACGGGGTAGCAGAGAACTAGGGACTTCCGATATCGAGAGGTACGAATTTCTTCTCTAAAATCCTTGCCAGGCGTTTCACCACTCATCATCACAAAACTATTTTCATGGGTTGTCATATTAGACCTAGGAAATCATGATACAAGATTATCTTTTGATAACTTGTAACCAAGTATTTCTCTCCCGGATCTTTAGTTTCTTTCTAGTAATTAGAAGTTTATTTTAAGATTCTAGTATTTTGAAACCATCATCTTATTCTTCTTGAATTTAAAGAAAAGGCACAACTAGTAATTGCAAGCATTGAATTCACCATCTCCTCGAGGGAATGATCCTTACTTACTATTTATTACTTGACACAGCACGTACACTTGCGATTAATTGCGTATACCATTTTTGGCGTATCAGCCGGCCCTCGAAGGCCTATTTTGAGTGTTTCCATTTTTATGCTCATGTATGACTGACCTGCTTGCCGAGGTTTGGAAGACACTTATATTTGAGCAAACTATTGTAAGGCCATAAGGCCAATACTTGTGTATTGTACTTCATTCCTATTGGGTTTTGTAGTGGACATTCACGCTTTTGGCTGAGTTCTTTTTATTGCAACTTTTAAATTGCTTCCGCTAGAATGACTCTGTGTAGGACGTTGGTTATTAATTGGATGGTTTTCATTGAGTAACCTTTCGGTCTGTCTGTGATATATGGTGTCGGGCCCTGACCGGACCTACTGCTATATGCCATGTGAAGGATAGGGGGTATTACATTTCTCCTTCTTGTCTTTTTGCTTATGGTCCTTCTTCTCACCAAACTCCTTTCTTTTGATAGGGCAGTCAATTATTACATGCATTGGCTTGCTACAATAATAGCAAACCACTTTAGAAGAAACATGTTTGTTAGGTTTAGAACCATACATGTCCTCCTTAGAGGATTTCTTTATACCCTTGTAGTAGTATTTTTTGGGATGAGATTAGGAGGAGGGCCTACTTCTTCAGTGCTTCATCTTCATAAATTTTTGGAACTACTTATAGAAGGTAACAAAGTCATCATAAGACATATGGCAGTCTGATGTGCTGGTCTTAGATTTTTTTGAGTCAGATTCAGCATCCCTCCTTGGTGGGGAAGGTGTCTTCCGTCTGCTCGTCCTTGTGGCCTCAACTTTGAAGGCCATAGATTTTTCTTTAGCTTTGGACTTACTAACTTTCACCTCTTCTTTCCTGGCTGTCAGCTGCATTTCATAGGATTGCAGCTTCCTAAACAGAGTTGATGGTGGAGTGTCAGCAAGCTTTGCCACCTCCCTGATGGCACAGATTTTAGTATCCTAGTCTCTAGTTAGAGAGATAAGAAACTTGTCATCTAGCTCATAAGTGTTGAAGACGCTTCCATATGTCCTCAACACATTGATAATTCTGAAGAATCTCTCATAACATTCAGTTATGCTATCAGTCTTACTCTGCCTAAATGCCTCATACTCTTGATTGAGCATGGACTTCTTGTCATCTCTCACTTTCTATGTTCCCTCCATGTAGAGCATTAGTGTGTTCCACATCTCCTTCTTGTCCATGGTGTCAAGGATGACTTCATCCTTTATCATTTCAAAGTATGTATTAGGAGTTTGGACATTTGCATCTAGAACAGAAACTTTCATAGGGATGAAAGGCCTTTCCTTAACTATGATGAAGATCCTAGGATCGGTTGCCTCCATAAATAATCTAACCCTCTCCTTCCAAATTCTAAAACCTTCCTTCCTATAGATGGGAAGCTTCATGGCACCCGACTTCTTATAGTTCACTCCTGAACCCATAAGGACAGATTCTCTTGCTGACCTTGGAGATCTATACAGACTGTTAAGTCTACTTTAAGTAACCCCCCCTCTAATACAACTTGGAAGTCTTGATTTCAAGATCAGCTAAATACTTAGAGGATGGGGGGGTAAATACTTAGTGATTATGTTATTTGTAACTTTCAAGATAAATCACAGACGACACGACTGTTTATAGTGGTTCCCCGATCTTTGGTACGCCGAATGTCCCTCTGCGCATTTTTAATAGTGTGTTAGATCAGACTTTTCTCCCAAAACTCGGCTCCTTATGATCTTAAAACTCGATCCCATAGGACCTCTCAGTCTTCTCCAAGACTTACACCTCAGGCATAAGGCCCTGCAACTCTGTGGCAACACAACCACCTACCTAGGTCCAACGACCTATCACCCAAGCTGGGAGTATATCCCTACACTTAGATCTAAAATGGATCTTACACTCAGCCTTTATAACAAAGGCTTACCCACTCAGATTCCTCACAGAATCCTACCCCTCAACCTTTATAAATCAGGACTACAAGCTCAGACTCTACACAGAATCCTACCACTCAGCCTTAAATAGAAAGGCTTACTCCTCAGATCCTAGATAGGATCCTATAGAAAGAATGAAACGTGTTTGTTTTAAATTGACAGCAGAGTAAGTACTCTATGCCCACTTCTTCCTGGACTGAGCAGAAATTAGTCCAAGCTTTTACTGATGAAGACACTGGATTTGAAAGTTAGAATCTACTTCAATCAGCAATCTTCACTTATAGAGCTTGTATGATCTGCATTTATTTCTTCCTTCTTAGAAATCACTTCTGTACTTGTTGTCGTAGATGATGATTGCAGCAGCTAGCACTTTTATCTTTCAGGTTGACTTAACTGGATAGGTATTGGCTCGGCAGTAATTGCAAGGAAGAAGATGATGCTCAACCACAATTCTGTACTCAGAAAACCCTAATTGTTTGCTTGTCAACTCAACCAAATTTTCCCTTTTATTGCTCGTCGATCAATGGCTCTTTACGCTGTGGGGCCCAGCCTTAATTGTCGATTTACTACCTTCCACTTGTAGAAGACGACAAAAGCTGGCCATCAGCGTCATCAATGGCTTACTCCTTCTTTCCGCAATGAATTTGAATTGTGTTGACTTTGTTGACTTTTGCTGACTCATGCTGACGTCAGCCATCTGTGGACTTAGCCATAATCAAACATTAACATAGGAGTTGTGTGAGTATGCTTCACTCAGCACCAAAACACTTAGACAAATTTTTCTATCATTAGGCGTTGAGTGAGCAACAAATTTTTCTGTCATTAGGCGTCGAGTGAGCAACCTTCACTCAATACCAAAGTACTTAGGAAATTTTTCTATCACTATGCGTTGAGTGAGCAACCTTCACTCAATCGCCAAAACACTTAGGATAATGTTTCAGTCATTGGGCGTTGAGTGAGCAACCTTCACTCAATGCCAAAACACTTTGAAAGTTATTCTGACTCAAGGCGTTGAGAGCGTTGAGTCCACTCAATGCTTTCTATCTTGGTGTTGAGAGCATTGACTATCACTCACCTCTTTTTTCCTTAGCCAACTTTCTGTTACTTGGCATTGAGTGAGAAAGCTTCACTCAACGCCAAACTACTTAACAAATATTCTATTATCTGGTGTTGAGTGAGTAAGCTACACTCAATACCATTGGACTTAGCCAATTTTCTGTGTCTGAAAACACTAGCTTTGACTGGATGAGAATCAGTCAATGCTTTTTATCACATGGCGTTGAGTGAGTGAACTTCACTCAATGCCTGTGGACTTCGTCAAATATTTACACAGAATTTTTGTGGCTTTGACTGTCTCATAACTTTTTGTTGTAAGGCGTTGAGTTAGTAAACTACACTCAACGCCTGTGGCCTTAGCCACATTTTCAGCTAGCCAATTTTTAAACTCAGACTATCTTAACTATAATTCAATGATTTTAATAACCTGGCATTGAGTAAGTACACTTCACTCAATACATGTGGACTTAACTGTACTCAGTTCTTCATTGGGTTGAGACAGTTGTATTGTCTCAACACTACTGTCCTGAGCTGTCTTGACACTTTTGTCTGAATTGTCTTGACACTTCATGTATAGAGGTGTCGACATCTTTGTCTCGACACTTTTGTTTGAATTGTCTCGACACTTATCCTATAGAGGTGCCGACATCTTTGTCTCGGTACTTCTCCTATAGAGGTGTCGACATCTTTGTCTCGACACTTCTATCCGAATTATCTCGACACTTTTGTCTCGACACTACTGTCTCGACACTTTTGTCCTTAGACATTTCTTAAAGTTTTCACCCTGCACATAGCATTGAGTGAGTTTGATTCACTCAATGCATGTGGACTTGGGCAAATTCCTGCCTGTCCACCAGCTTGCTTGGTTTCTACCAGCATGCATAACTCATGTACATATCAAATACAACTTGTGTGTGTGACATTGACTTGTTTGACTTCTTACAAATCTGGGGCATGTGGATCAATGGAACCAACAGTGAACTTTCTTCACTCAATGCATCTGTAATCAAACATACTTCCTTTTGAGTAGGCATTGAGTGGATAATCTTCACTCAATGCTTCTGGACTAAGCCAGATTTGAGTCCATCAACACTGAGGTTTTGAATGTTTGATGTTTTGTCAGCGCTTTTAGCCTCCTAGCATTGAGTGAAGTGAACTCACTCAAACTTCTAGACTTAGCAAGATTTCTGCTTTTTGCATCTTGTCTTGAGTCCAAATGATATTCTAACCCTGACAGCCTATCTAATCATGGAACAATAGACATACTGCAAATATTGAACTTGAGCACATATCAAATACAATCATGTGTATATTATTGACTTGCAAGGCTTCTTCAAATCTTGGACATTGTGATCAATGGACCCAACAATCCCCCCTTATTTAAAGGAGTCAGAACTCTAGTCAATAATATACACTACCACATAGAAGAGTTAAACTTTCACAACAAATAGGAACAATAAATGACACATAATCAAGATATGATAACACAGAAAGTGATAATTATAAATCAAATTGTGTGCTCATAATAAAGTTCATATTCCTTCTGCCCAAAGGAGCCTAGTACATAAAATAATTTATGTTTTTGGTTCCTTGATGACTAGCTCTAGCTTGACCTCTTGGCAGCCTTCTCGTCAGCTTAAATTTGCTTTTACCTTTATCTTTCAAAATAACTGTAAGGCTTTAGGAGGCACTTGTTAGGCTCCAGGGAATTTGATGGCACAACACTTGTCTTCTTATCTCTTTTGAACTATCTTCTTAACTCTTCATTCCTTTCCAGTTTTGCCCATTCTAGGGAGTTGTATATCTTTCCTATTTTAGTTTTGTTCTCTTTGTTTTAGTCCTAATCTGAGAGAATGATGGTCCTGGATTGAGGACTACATCTCTCAAAGTCAGGTCTGGATTCCATTTCTTTTCAATATCTCTTCTTGCTTTGCCTGATCTCTTCATCCTCTTCAACAGCATACTTGTCTTTCATTTTTGATAACTGTCAGTGGTGGGGCTGAAGGTGGGAACATCAGCTATTAAAAGTTCAACCCCATCAATATTAATCTGTTCTTCTAGAGCAGGAGCATTATCATATATTACTGATCTAGACCCAAGGATCCTGTGATGATATTTGTGATCCAAATAGCATTGCCTGTATTTGCCTTGATCATTGCTTTCTCCACCTTTATGACTTCTTCATAGATTACAGTAGTCAGGGAGTTCTTAGTTAGGGAGATTCTATCATCCAAATAGTTTACTCCTTTGGTGACATGATTCTTGACTTCAAATATATGATTATCTAGAATCTGTGCGTAAGCATCCATCCTCTTCTCTAGAGTGATCTTATGTGCTTCCATGAGTTTCTTTTATATATTATACACCACTTCCATATTGCTTGAGGTGATGTTCTGATTTTCAATTATATCATTATGTTCTTGTCTATTCTCTTCAAGCTTACCTTCAGTATAAGTTACAATAGGAGCAGGTCTCATAAAGAATACAATAGTGTTGTCCTTTAGTAAATTTACCTCAAATCTGATACACTTGATTTCAGTAGATAGATCTTGTCTCAATCCTTTGATAGAGTCATCAACATAGTGCTCAAGCTGTCTCCTCTAGTCATATAGAAGGCCTTTCAGTTGAGTTAGGAATGTAGAAGACATGGCTTCAGTTTAGTGAGATGTCCCTTGGAAGAAGACATACTCATCCTCCTTCCTTATATCTCCCCTTGTTTCAGAATCAGCTATTTGGAACCCAGATGAGTGATCAACACCATCATCCTTTGGCTCATCACCATCAGATATATCAATGACATTTCCAGTCTCCCAAGTAGGGAGTTCTATGTGAATATCCCCCTCAACCTCTGCATTGCTCATAGTAATTTTCTGGTCTTTAGTAATTGTGATGATGATATCTTCTTCCAATGTAACATGAATCTTCTCTCCCTCAGCCTGATTACTGAAGAGCAGCACCTAAGGTTCATCTAGAATTTGATCTATCCTTCTCTGTAGATTGTCCAAGAAGGAGTCAATCTCGCTAGTACAGATTGAACTTGCTCCCCCTTTGTAGGAGCATCCAATCTGGGAGTCACCCACTCAATTTCTGCACAGATCCTGTCCACCACATTTCCATCCAGTTGTTCGGTTGTTCCTGATAGAATGTACTTTAACTGAGAAACAATGCTGGGTAGATTCCTTGTTGTAGGTTCTAATTATATAAACACATGAGCACTCGCATCTTTTCTAGTATCTGCAAAAGATTCAGACAACTATGGGTCATGTGGTTCTTTTTCTCTGCTCTCAGAAGAGCTGCTCTCAGAACTTTATTTAGTAATGGTAACTATTTTGTTTTTCTTCTTAATAACTATTTGTTTGTGTGGGAGCAAAACCCTATCCCATTTCTCAAACATCTTGGAATCCATCCTTTTTATGTGATGTATCTTAGGTCCTAACCTCACATTGATGATCCCTGGAACAGAACTATGCAAGTATAGAGATAGTATTCTCACTAGGTTTGGTTCTTGAACACATTCCACAATTCTTTCAAATAGAATCCTTCCCCAATCAGTCGTTTTGGATAGAATTATTCTTGTCATTGTCTCAAACATCTTCTTGGAGATTTTGTCATGAGATCCAGTTTTGTAGATCAGAGCCCTGCCTACTACATCAGATAGGAACTTCCCTTTCAAATTCATTTCTTTTCTCAATATAGAGCCAGTGGCGTACTTTGAAAGGCCACACCACTCAAGAGCCGACTTTACATCTTCAAGAAAGAGCTTATCTTCCCCATCAATCGACCCAAACCTATTCAGGTTCAGAGCTTTGCTCAGTCTCCTTGAGGTGATCTTAACCTTGTGTCCACTGATAGATGTCTTGATCTTGTTGGAATAGGAGTCGATTTTGGCATTTGAGTAGAGTTCCAGTACTTCTCGTTTCCATATTGAACTCAGATCTGACAAGAGAAACTCTAGGTCGACAACCTGTAATAAGTGAAGAACCTACTGAACCTCTTCTAGTGCATCCTTGAACCCGTTCTTAATGAGTTCAGAACCCTTAAAAAGGAAATCCATTCCTTTGGGTGCCCTTGGAACTTTGAATTTCTGGAGAATTGAAGGGCTAGCTCGAGAGAACTTCGCAAGGATGTAGACAGTCAAATAGGTCTAGGATTTATATGATTTATTTTAAGCACACATTTCTTTTTATAGTTACTCATATTTGAGAATGTAGAGAGGTGCATACTTGTCATGATAAATACGATTTGATCAATGCCTGAGCTTAATCCCGGAAGATAGCCGTAATCGAAACTGCTAGAATGAATTTTTTAAGTGAACTTGACGCACTCGACACTTTCAATGCCTGGAGTTGTCTCAAGGCACTCGATGCCTAGACAATCCATCTTTCTTAATTACCTAGAAAAGTCTAATCCTACCTAATGTACATATGCATGTAAAGACATTGAAGCTATACTAAGTTCAACATACGCAAATCAAATTTGAAGGTGTTGAACTTGGCTTCATCTACTGACTTAGTGAAGATATCAGCCACTTGTTTGTCTGTGGGGAAAAAATCTAGACTAATGTCTTCCCTTTCTACATGCTCTCTAATGAAATGATATTTAATCTCTATTTGTTTAGTCCTACTATGAAACACAGGATTCCTAGTAATAAACATAGCACTAAAGGAATCACAGTACATGAGATTTTTACTTAGCTGAAGATTACAGTCTTGGAGTTAGTGTTGAATCCATAGTAGCTATGCACAACAACTTCCAACTAAAATATAGTATGATTCAGCAGTGGAGATGGCTACACTGGTTTGTTTCTTGCTGCTCTACGATACCAGTCTTCTCCTTAGAAACTGATAGGTGCAAGACGCGCCTTTCATATCTCTCTACAACCTGCAAAATCTGCATCTGAATACCAAATTAGATCAAAATCATTATTTCTAGAGTACCATAGACCAACATCAAGTGTGCGCTTGATATCTTAGAGTCCTTTTTGCAGCAGAATAATGAGACTCTTTATGGCATGTCTGGTATCTAACACAATCATATGTAGTATACATAATTTCTAGTCTACTCGCAGTCAAGTAAAGGAGGGAGCCAATTATGCCTCTATACAAGTTTTCATCAACATACTTACCAGTCTCATTCTTGTCTATTGACACACTTGACCCCATAGGAGTTTTCATTATGAAGGCACTCTCCATTCCAAACTTCTTGATTAACTCCTTGGTGAACTTTGACTGAGAGATGAATATCCCATCCTCTATTTATCAAACTTGGAGGCCCAAGAAATACTTGATTTCACTCATACTACTCATTTCAAACTGCCCTTGCATAAGTTTAACAAACTTTTTACAGAGGCCATCATCAGTAAACCCAAAAATTATATCATCTACATAAATTTGGACTAGAATGATCTTACCCTTGACTTTCCTAAGGAATAATATTTTGTCTATCTTCCCCCTTGAGAATTTGTTCTCAATAAGAAAGCTAGACTATGTTTCATACCATGCCCTATGGGCTTGCTTCAACCCATACAAAGCTTTTTTAAGTTTGAACACATATTCAGGAAAGTTATGATTAACTAAACCTGAGGGTTGCTCAACAAAGGTTTCCTTTTTTAGGTAACCCTTTAGGAAATTTGACTTAACATCCATTTGATAGACCTTAAATCCCTTGTATGCAGCATATGCAAGGAATAGTTTGACTGCGTCAAGTCTCGCAACTGATGCAAAGGTTTGATCAAAATCAACTCCTTCCTCTTGCATGTATCCCTTGGCAAACAGTCTAGCTTTATTTTTGATGATAACACCAATTCTCATCGTGTTTATTCCTATAAATCCATTTGGTTTCAATGATGTTATGTCCATGAAGTCTGGGAACCAGCTTCAAGACATTGCATCTCTTCAACTGGTTCAGTTCTTCTTGCATAAACACAATCAAAAATGGATCTATGTTTGTATCTTCAAATTTCTTTAGTCTAACTTGGAACAAAAAGCTCGAGTACATTGCAATGTTGAGGTTTATACTTCTTGTTGTTACACCTTGGTTTTCATCTCGTATGATTAGATCTCTGGGATGATCTCTCAAGTGTTTGATAGTAGCTGGTATATTATCCTCAACACCTTGAACTTCAGTTACTGGATCCTGATGATCTTCATCAAAGTCCAGTGCACTTGGACCTTCTTCAGTAATGATCACACCATCATTTTCCTCTTGTACAGTAGAAGGAGTGACATTGATGCTTAGATTGTCTAACTTCAGTTTTGCACCTGCAGATATAGAGGAGCTTGGCAGCTCACTGTGAATCATGGACGACTCATCAAATACTACATTGACACACTCATGTACAACTTGATTCTTCAAGTTGTAGACTGTATAGGTTTTGTTGCAGCTGTTGTACCCAAGAAAAATTCCCCCATAGGATTTGATAGTAAACTCTATCAAGGAGGACTTCCCATTGTTTATCATAAAGCATTTGCTTCCAAAGATCCTTAGATAGACAATATTTGGTTTTTTGCCTTCCACAATCTCATAAGGAGTTTTCTTGTGAAACTTGTTGATAGATGCTTTATTCAAGACATGACAAGTAGTGTTTACTTCCTCAGCCCAAAAGTATTCTGGGAGAGAAGTGTCACTAAGTAAAGTCCTGCTGGTTTCTATGAGAGTCCTGTTCTTCCACTCAGTAATTTCATTTTGCTTGGGTGTTCTTGGAGAATAAAACTCCTAAAAGATACCTTACTCTCCATAAAACTTTGCCATGCCTTTAGACTGAAATTCAGTACCATGGTCACTTCTGATTTTTGACTACAGAACTGTACTTTTGATTCTGAACTTGCCTAACAAAAGTCACAAAGATGTCACGGGTTTCCGACTTTTTCTTCAGAAAGAATATCCAAGCAAATCTAGAATATTCGTCAACTATCACAACTGTATATACTTTCCTACCTAGACTATGAATTGACATATGAATAAATAAGTCCATATGCAAGAGGTATAAACACCTCTCAGAATCCTTGGTCCCTATGCTCTTAAAGGAGGCCTTTGTTTGTTTGCCTTTTTGGCATGCAGAGAAAATGTCATCTTTGGTGCATCTCAGATTGGGTCCATTTCTGACTAGCCCTTTATTGAAGAGCCTGCTAATTATCTTGTAATTCAAGTGAGCAAGCCTCTTGTGTCATTATACACAATAAAAGACTTTCTCATTTGCAACTAGACACACAAGAGAGTTTGTACTTATACATAATAAATTTAGACAGTAAATATTTCCACTCCAACTGCCTATCAAAATGACCTCTTGTTCACTTGACCTTTTGGGCAGACACTTATCCTTGTGGAAAATAATGACATAGCCAATATCACATAGTTGGCTTATGTTGATTAGATTGTGTTACAATCCTTCCACATAAGCTACTTTTGTAATGAAAACTATGTCATTAGTAACCATACCATAGTCTTTGGTAACTCCTCTGTTTGAACCATCGAAGATTACTTTAGGTACATTCCTCACTGGAGCATACTCCTTTAGATGGATCCTTATTCCAGTCATGTGTCTGGAACAACCAATGTCCAAGTATCATATTGATATTTGATGGATACTTAGACCACCCTACAATGACAGATTAATTTACCTTATAAAACCAAAAAAGGTTTGGGTCCTTGGTTCATGTTAGCTTGAGAATGACTATGTATACCTACTATAGCAATGACTGGAAGAGTCATCTTTGCCCTTGACACACTTGGGTTGTGCTAACAGTCTATGACAAAGTGACCCACCTTGCCACAACACCAACACTCATGAATATTATATCTCATTTTTCGAACAGCCTTTGAGCTATATAAGCCATCAGTTTTTGTCTGTTCAAAGGGGCGAGCAGCAGCCTTCTTCCTACTTTTTTCAATAAATATTTATCTGAAAGCGAGTCTGACAGTAGATGCACTTGGTTTAATCTGAGTTACACCAATAAATGTCTTCTTTGCAGTTGACATGGTGTTGATGGCATCAGAAATATCCAAGTGAGGCTTTCTGACTGACTTACACATAGACATGATTTTTGCTGAAGGAACTTAGGAATATACCACAACCATATTCTTGAGAGTGAGAGTTGGAGCACCATACACAAATGGTTCATGATGACCATTTGGATTTCCTCAAGTTGAGCCTTCAATGCACTTAATCCCATGCCCTTTCTTCTTCCATTATAAGATACACATGTATCCTTATAAGAAGGTATACCATTCTTTCAGTGACCATACATGTTGTCATGGTCATAGATGTTGGAAGGGAGAATTACCTTCTAAATGGTGGTCTGAGATACTACTGGAGCCTTGCCTTTCATTTAAAATGGACAGCTCTAGTATTCCACTTGAACCCCAAACCTATCTTATCTTTTTGAGAGGTGAAGGAGTCAATCAGTGGCAACACAGTTTTGGGCTTAGAAACTCAGCCACTAGCATCCCCTCTTTGAGGAGCTTCTCTTCAGGATCCTTAATGATCTTGTTCTTTTGGCTAATAGTGCCAATTTGGATAATTGAGAATATCTTCAGCTGATTAACTTTTCTCCTCATCTAAGATAACAAGAGTGTTGACTCAGACTACAGGGAAGTGGCTTGCATAAGTGAAGCAATCTCCTTAGCTTGTCTTTTGACAAGATTCTTGCTCTTCTTCAGTGCCCCCAGAATAACATCATACTTGTAAATCAGTTGATTAACATCATCATCAGATTCTGATCCATCATCCCCACTAGATAAATTGGATGCTTTAGAGTCTGAGCCAGTCTCATAGAAAGAAGGAGAGTTAGGGAGAGTGTTCCTCATCAGGAACAGAATTGTCCTAATTGTCTTCAGTTAGGGCCATGAGGATGAATCCATCACCTTCTTTAAATTCACTATCAATAGAGAACAGTGGATCTATTATGCCATTTGAGGAAGCTGGACGATCAGCTTCCTCTTTAACAAAAATGAGACCAATGTAGGCCTCTTCTTCCTCTGATTCTAAAGACTCAGAATCACTATCAGATAAGATAATTTTCTTCTTGGCCAAGAGGCTCTTTTTAGCCTTCTTATCCTTGTAGTACTTCTTGTCGTCAGATTTCTTGTCCTCCTTCCTCTTGATTGGACAGTCAGCAATGACATGTCCACTTCTGTTACAATAATAACACACAACATTAGTCTTAATGTGTTTATTCTGCTTAGAGTCATACCTTTCCCCAAAGGGGTCTTTTTTGGATTTATTCATGCTGGAATATGGATTTCTTGAGGTGGAGCTTGAAGAACTCTTGTTCTTCCACTGTCTTCTCCTGCTCAACATATTGAACTATTTAGAGAACAATGTCAGTTCTCCATCAGACAATTTATTGCCTGAGGAGCTGGGATCTGAACTATCAGACTCTGCAGCTCTCCTTGGTGGAGAAGGAGATTTTTCTCTACTCCTTATTTCTTCAGCTCTGAAGGCCACAACCTTCTCTTTGTTAAGAGTTCTTGCATCATCTTCTTTTACCATTTTGAATTTCAGCTGAATTTCATGGGACAATAACTTCCCAAATTAGTTTTGAGGCAAGTGTTGGCCTAGTTGCCAACTTCTCTAATGACACAGATCTTGATATCCCATTTATTATTGAGATATCTCAAGAACTTGTCATTAAGCTCATTGTTTGTGAACTGTCTGTCATAAGTGATCAGACTGTTCACTATCATGAAGAACTTTTCATAGTAATTAGTTATGAAATATTTCTTGCCTTGCTTGAAGGCCTCATACTACTGATTCAGGAGGAATTTCCTGTCATCCCTTGCCTCCTCTATCCCTTCCATGTACAATATCAGAGAATCAAACATCATTTGTTGTTCTGTAGTGGACCAAGTTCTGAAATGTGGAGTCATCTATGACACTAATAATAATATTTTGAGCCCTTTTGTCCATAGTTGCCAGAATGACTTAATCCTTGGTCATTTCTGTATATTTCTTGGATGTCTGGACATTGGTATTTATAACAGAGACCTTCATGGGAATGAAGGGTCCCACTTGAACTGTAATGAATATCCTAGGGTCTGATGCTTTTATAAATAGCCTAACCCTTTCTTTCCTACATATAGGAAGTTTCATAGAGCTCAACTCATTATGGTTCTCACCTGAACCCATGGAGATAATCTTCTGCTACTCTTGGAGATCTATTTAGATTGTTAAGTCCATTTTGAACGACTTTTCTCTGATACCACTTAAAAGACTCTATTCAAAAGTAGCTATACACCTTGAGGAGGGGAAGGTGAATAGGTATGTTTAAATCTTTTTGAATTTTTTGACCTTAGGTCTAGTTGTGTGTTAGATTTTGTTGTTTAGCTTTCAAGAGAAACTGCAATGCACAAAAGTTTATATTGGTTCCACTATCTATGGTACATCCACTTTCCTCATTCACCTATCTAGCAGTGAGCTAGATTCGGCTAACTTCTCTGTTTACTCAGCTCCTTGAGTTTACACCTCAGATCCCTCAGGATCCCATACCTTAGAGTGAAACTCACTCTACACTCAAATCATAATAACTCCTACCTCAGGCAAGTAGCCCTACACTCAGAGATTCACAGATCTCCTACCTCAGATCTACATAGAAATCCTACCTCAGGCCTAAGCCTTACCTCAAATTCTAAATAGGATCCTACACATATAGACATAGCTCATACACTCAACCTTTATAATTTAGGCTTACAGCTAAGATCAAGCAATGATCATCAAGAAGAGTAAAGATTTGTTGATGTTTGACTCCAGATAAATGGTCCTCTGAGTCACCTCTCTAAACTGAGTTAACTCAGTCCTAGCCCTACTCAGCAACAAGATTCTTGATCAGCAATGTAGTTCTGCTTGTGCTGAGAAGACCTGATTCAGAGCTCTGTCTCTTCAATCTTTAATATATCAAAGTTGAAACCCGTAGCCTTGATGATGAACAACAACCTTCTTTAAGTGTTATGATACTCCACCTTTTACAGAGATTAAAGTTTTTTGTTCTTGTTGAAGATTGAAAGTATCTAGTTGCCAACCTAAATCACCTAGAGGGGATGAATAGGTGTGTTCTGCGTTTAAAAGTGGATTAAAAATATTATAAGCAATCACACATAATAAACACAGCATAACATAGGAATTTATAGTGATTCCCCGATGTGGCTATGTCCATTGTCCCGCCTCGCCTATCTATCACGAAGGGCTAGATTTGGTTACTTCACATTTCTCAGATTGATCAAATCTTACAACTCGTAGTCACCACTCCTACTTCTTGGAGAACAACCTCTCCTATACTCAGAGAACAAACTCTCCTACAACTCGATCCTAGCACAAGGATCTACACCTCAGAAGTGAAAACTTCCTACAATAGTACAAAAGAAGTTTTATTCAGCACTTTAGATTGAAATCCAAATCTATTTCTTCAGATCTGAAAATGTTCAATCTTCTTCTTTCTTGGAAAGAAAACTTGAGGGTCTTGTAGAAGGAGAAGACTTGAAGTTAATCTTAAAAGCTTGACTTGAAGACTTTAATCCGACGAGATCCTAAAGCTTCGAGAAAACTTGAGAAGAGATCTGTCAAATCTATGCTTGAAGGAATCGCTGATCGTGCGGAGTTAGGTCACAAAATCGATTTTTGAAGGTTGTACATACGACAGAGAAAGTGCGGCCTTTTCATGATTTCAAATGCGGAGGAGCGATTAGAGTTGATAGAATTAACCCTAGGTATTTATTGAATTCCTTCTTCTAACAGCTAGAAAATTCTTCCTCGTCCATGTGTACTGTACATGGCCATCGGCTTGAAGCAGAATCTCGTTAGAACAAAAATAAAAAAATCACCTCTTCTAATTCCTCAGAATGAGTTTCTGCTTGGTCTTCAGCATCAGGCCTGCTGCATGAGGCATTGATTTCCATGAGGTAGATTTCTCTTGCCTTGGCTTCTTCTTCATCTTCACTGGAGCTGGAATATGAGGTCTCTTCATCAATATCACTCTAAGTTTCAGCAATGAAGCCTTTCTCTTTTCTTTTATGTTTGCTGGAGGAGTGTTTGCTTGAGTGCCTGCTTGAGTTCTTTTTATTTTATTTCTCTTTTCTTCTGTCTCTTTTCTGAGCTTCTGGGCATTCAGGAAGAATGTGCCCAGGCTTTCTGCATCCAAAGAAGATAATCTCCCTGGTAGGAGTTCTGTCATACTTAGGTTTTTCATCACTCTTGGATGGCCTTCTCCTGAAGTCTTTCTTGGACAGTTTGTAGAGCCTTTTGGCCAGCAAAATCATCAACTCTTCATTGGCAGGAAAGGTTTCTGATTCTTCTGTTGCTTTGAAAGCAATATTGTGTTCCTTCCTTGAAGAGGTTGAGGCCTTCAGTTCAGCAGCCTCTATGGTCTTGATTAACTGCTCATAGGATTTTAGCTTTCCAAGGAGAGATTCAGTGGATATCTCATTTAAACTTCTGGCTTCCTTGATTGGCCAGATCCTGGAATCCCAATTGCTGGGGAAGCACATTAAGATCTTGTCATTAATCTCAGTTAAGGAGACATCTTTATCCGGGCTCTTTAGTTCATTGATGATAACATTAAGCCTGTTATACATCTCAGCCACTATTTCAGATTCCTCCTTCTTAAAGTTCTCATATTGAGATATTAGGAGGGATCTTTTGTCCTTTCTCTCATCTGCTGAGTCTGCCACCATCTGGTTTAGAGAGTCCCTGATTTCTTTGGCAGAAATGCATTCAGCCACCTTTTGAAATATGTCATCTGACATAGTCTGGACAAATATATTCATAGCTTTTGCATCAGCTATTTTGGCATTCTTCTAAGCATCAGTCCACTCAGGTGGTGGAACTGCATGAGTGCTTGAAGTTGAAGTTGATGTAGCAGCTGTAGGTTGAGGGGGTCCTTTCTAAATTGAATTAAAAATATCCTCATCAATAGAATTCATGTAAAGCTTGATTCTTTCCTTCCAGAGTGTAAAATTGTTCAAGTTGCAGACTGGAGCTCTGGTTCTAGCATAATCTTTATTCTGCGCCATTGCTGTAATAATAGAAAAACTAAAGAAGATAAAAACAATCTAACAAGGATCTTGGTTTAGATTTGAATTTGTGAAACCAAACAAAACGAGGCGCTGATACCAATTGAAGGATGGTATGAAAGATACCACCTGAGGGATTAGATCTGTTTAACTGTAGAGGGGGGGGGGTGAATAGAGTATTTTAAAATCTTTTTTTGATTTTTATTGCGGAATTAAAATAGTAAACCTTATATGTGTAATCAGTTAGTGCAAAAATAAAACTAAACTGTTCAGCAAGTAGCACGCAATGAAAATAAGAAAGCATTACAGATGACACAAGAATTTTATAGTGGTTCCCCTAAATTTGGGTACATCCACTCTTCTACCACCTTGGTAGGAATCCACTCAGGTTTTTGATCAGGTGCCCTATCGCCAATTAGGTTTTTGCTCAGGTTCCTGTCACCACAGGATCTGATTCAGGTAGATCAGGAAACCCTTCAGGCTTTTGATCAGGTGTCCAAAAATCAAATCAAGTCTTTTGATCAGGAGACTTGCAACCAAGTGTTTAACATTTGAAGGGAGTTAGAACCTTGTGTATAGTGGGGTGAAAGAAATAAAAACTATATGTTGTCTTCTCTTTTGTCAAAACAACTGAGAAGACTTGTGGATCATTGATGGTGTAAAAGCTCCCCCTGAGATGAAGTTCTGTTCAGGAAGATTGAGAGCTTTGCAGTGTGTATATGTCTTCTTGAAAAACTTCTCCATAAAGTTGTATATAGATAAAGTTGATTGTCTCTGAAAGCTTACTGGAAGAAGAACACTTGATGAAGATAGTGCAGAACTCTTTTTTCCCTTTAAAATGATTTCTTGTGTCTGTGTTTTTCTTCTTAAAAAAATTTAACTATCTCCTTTGCAACAAATTGGTCTTTGAATTTAATTTGATTGCCTTGACTGACTGCTGAAATTTTTGGAACTTGGACAACGGCTAGAAGGGCAATCAAGTAATTCCTTCACTATCCCAAGAATTAGATGTATAATGACTCTGTGAAAACCAATAATTAATGTTGGCATATGAACTGCTATATTTTGAAAATATAAGCATTAATTACTCAGAGAAATATAAGCAATAAAATAAGCCTAATCAATTTGAAATAACTACAGAGAATGGAAATGTTTAACTGGCAATTTCCATCGATCTGAGATCCTGGATTGTCAAACTCAACATCTCTTTCGTCGAGCTGAGCCTTGAGAGCTTTGAACTGAAATATAGCTTTCCATACTGGGCTCCAAGATCATCAAACAGAGATAGAGGATCGTCGAACTCAAAGTTTGATAGAAGATCAGAGTTCGTTGAATAGAGATAGAAGATCATCAAACACAAAGTCTGATAGAAGATCAGAGTTCGTCGAACGACTTCTTCATCATGAAATTTTCTGCCTTGTTCTGGTTTATATAATCGTCTAAGTCTTCTGAGGGCTTAGTCTGATAAATATGACTTGTTGACCTACCCTAAAATCTAATGAAGACCTATGACCCTAGACTATACAAGGAGGGTCAATCTATGCAACCCTAATAGTGAACCTTAGCCCCAAACCTAAACACAGGTGGGGTTCCAATAGCATCTTCCAATCTTAGCTCTTTTATCTTAGCACATGCATCTTTACCAAAAACATTAGATGAGCTACTATAAAGTAAACTTGTCTCATCAAATACAATATTAATAGACTCCTTTATAACCAGGGTTTTCTTATTGAAAATCCTGTATGTCTTACTATGGCTACTATAGCCTACAAAAATACCATCAAAACATTTTCACCAAACTTTGTATGATAATACTTCCCATTGTTAAGGACGATGTATTTGCTGCCAAAGATCCTAAAGTATGTCACAATCGATTTTCTGCCTTTCAATAGTTCATAAGGTGTCTTACAATGGATTTTGTTGATTAATGCTCTGTTTTGCATGTGGCAAGCTAGGTTGACTGCGTTCGTCCAGAATTACTATAGTAGTGAAGAGTCATTCAACATAGGTATACATGCTTCAATGAGTTTTCTGTTCTTTCTCTTGGCAACTCCATTTTGTTATTGAGTATGTGGGGAGGAGAACTCATGAAAGATACCTTGACTTGCACAAAATTTTGTCATGACCCCAGACTCAAATTCTGTTTCGTGGTCACTTCTGATTTTGACTATGAAGCATTTCAATTCGTTCTGAATTTGCTTGATAAAATTTGTGAAAGCTTCGAAGATGTCTGACTTATATTTAGAAATAACAACCAAGAAAAATGAGAGTAGTCATTAACAATAATTAACGTATAGACTTTACCTCATAAACTATAAATTAGCATAGGAATGAATAGGTCCATTTGAAGTATATATAAACATCTAGAAGAATATTTTTCAACAATATCCTTAAAGGTATCCCTGGTCTGCTTACTCATTTTGTATGTGTGACATGGACTCACTTTAAGACACTTAATGTTGGGAGCATCACGTACTAAGTTTGAGAAAATAGCATACTTATAGTTTTAAAATTAATATATGCTAAGCTCTCGTGTCATTGGTCACAGAGAGATACAATATCTTTTGCTATAAGACACACTGGTGTATAATTGTCTAAACAAAGAAAATTTAAACAAAAAATATTTCAACTCTGAGTTCCTGTTAAGATTATCTCCAAATTGGAAGATGATTTTATCAGACACTTGTCCTTATAGAACTCAATGATATAGACTTTATCACATAATTTACTTATCCTTATGATATTGTATTATAATCCTTTAACATAAGCCATGTTGTGAAGGAGACTATGTCATTGGAAATCATACCGTAGCCTTTAGTTACTCCCCTGTCTGAACCGCCAAAAATGACTTTTGGGCCATCCTCAACTGGGGTATTTTCTAGAAGTAGGCTTCTTGTCCTGGTCATATGTCGACAGCATCCATTGTCCAAGTACCAAATAGGAGTTTTGTTGGCGTTTGGACATACCTGCATTTATAAATCACTTACCCTTAGGAACCCAAACAGATTTGGGTCATTGGTTCCTTGTTAGCTTAACATCACTAGGAATATTAACATTTTAAGCAGTCAATCTCATAATGTTAACTCGTGGAGTTTCATAATTGACTGGACAAAACCAACAATTCATTGCAAAGTGACCAATCATGCCAAAAGACCAACAGTCAAACTTGTTGTACCTTCTTTTATATTCATACCCCACCTTCTGAATTAGAGTTCTAGAAGGTGCTACAGACTTGGAGGTGGAAGCCTCATGATTGCAGCAAACACAGGGCTTCACTGACTCCTTATCCTTAGGAACGATAGTTTTGGCTTTGGTTGCTTTCTTGATACTTGGTCCATAAACGTAGGGATCATAATATTTAAGAGTTATCTCTTCATAAGGTGCCTTAAAATCACTTTTACCAAAGTCTCGGGGATGGGTCCATCTATGGTAATTTCTTTTAGGCTTCATCTAAGTAGGCCTAGCAAGATGATTATAGGATGTCTCAAGGTCATATTTATTTGTGGAAAAAATTTCCTTCTTAAAAGATAGCTGACTCTGAGGTGTCTTCCCTTTACCTTTGGTAGCAGCTCTCTTAGCAGCCTTACCTTTCTCAGCTATATGACCTAGACCACTACCTTTTACAGTGGCAGAAAATTCATCGATAAGTGGAAGAACAGTCTTTATCTTGGGCAAGGATGACAAAGAGAGACCTCTATGAGGACTCTAATGAGTTCAACTATGACTCCGGACAAGGATGAGAACGGGAAACCTTTTGATGAAATTAAGTACAGAAGCATAGTTTGATCCTTGCTCTACTTTACTGCTACTAGAAAAGACATAATGTTTTCAATATGTACATGTGCTAGATTCCAGGTGAACTCTAAGGAATCTCATTATGCCACTGCAAAGAGGATTTTGAGATACCTTAAAGGCACACCAAATCGTGGCTTATGGTACCCAAGAAGTAATAACTGTGAACTAATTAGTTTTTCAGATTCTGACTTTGCAGGAAGCAGGGATGATATGAAAAGCACTTTTGGGACGTGTCAGTTCCTATGAAGAAGGCTTATTTTATGGAGCAGTAAGAAGAAAAATTGTGTTGCAATCTCAACTGCTTAGTTAGAGTATATCTCTGCAAGCAGTTGTTTCGCACAGGTTCTATGGATAAGGAATCGTCTTGAAGACTATAACTTGAAGATGAGGAAGATTCCCATATTTTGTGGCACATCTAGTGCAACAACAATTGCTAACAATCCAGTCTCTCACAGCCGGACAAAGCACATCAAGATAAGGTACCATTTTATTTGGGAGCATGCAGAGAACAAGGATATCAATCTTAGTTATGTCCCGATGGATAAGCAAGTTGCCGAAATATTCACAAAGCCGCTGGATGAGGACAAGTTCAATTTCTTTAAGATGGAACTTGGTATGCTCAACAAGGAGTCATAAAAGTCAAGAAATCTGCCAAAAATACAGGAATTCATCATCTCAAAAATTCTAAGGAAAATTCGTTGAGTATACTCGTATAATTTCGACAAATCCATCGAGACTTCACGTGAAATCAGGACTTCTTCACAAGTCATTTCGACGAATTACCCTTTCTTAGACGAGTCATTTCGATGAATTAATCATGATCTCTCGAGATGTTTCTTCGAATCTGCTTAAGGTCAATGTTTTTCTAAGTCTTTTGTATTAGATCCGAAGAGTCTTTTCCAAATAGGTACGTGCCTCTCTCTTTCTCTTCAAAAATTTAAAACTATATAATTTAGAATTAAAGGCATTCATTTTTCACACATTTCGTCAAGACCTCTTGAAACCTTCCGTCAATTCAACTCCTGGTAGAGAGTCTTTCCCGCTGATTCATCTCCTTCAGTGCAAGACTTCATCGTCTATTTTGTCAAAGGGAGTCCTTACCCACTTCATCTCAAGTCATGTCTTTGTTCGTCTCCGGGAATTCTTGTCCTTTCCCGACAGTTACTATTCGATCCTCAGAGATGGTACCAAGATGCAGTGGAAACCTCCAGGTTGGTGGTGAACTTGTGCATACAGTGTTCGCTACAACCTCAGATGAATTCAAAAATGTCATCTTGATACTTGAGAGAGCAGGCCAGACCTTTCTTCTAGAACACCCTTGCTAAGTTCTGATCAGAGACATCCAAGAATTTTATCAAAATGCCAAGCTTCGATATGAAGGGACAATGATCAAAAGCAAAGTGATAAATACCTCTGTTAAAGTAAAGGCAAGTCTCTTAAATAGATATTTGCGGCCACCATCTGTTGAGGAGGAATAGTTACTTGAAGAGATTGATTTGCATCAAGCTCTTCTTTTCTGTGGTTTGCCAATAAGGACTACCTCAATTCAAAGAAATGGGATGAACAAGGAAGGAAAGTTGCTGACAGATATCATGGGAAAGATCCTATTGTGCAAAGTTGGATCCCATGATTATGTTTCTGGTGAAATGTTCAAACTACTCACAAATGTGATTTGCAGGAAAAGGATTGGCTAGGGAAGAGTTCTGTTTGAGAAAATCAAGGAATGTCTCAATGCACCTAATTCCAAAAGGATTCTCACTCTATAACTGAATCAAATGGATAGAAATCATTTTGATGTCTTCAGGAGTGTCAATTCAACACTTGAAGATGATTGACTCCTCTATCTTCAGCAGATGGGAGAGGAGGATTCCCAGGGAAGTTGGAATATGAGATGTAGTTGAGGAAGAGGAACTCTTTGATGAGGAGAGAATTCCAACCCCAACCTCCTTTGAAGCACCTGAGTGTTTTGGTGTAGTTATTGAAGGTGAGACACCACCTTTAGTGGATATTGAAGATGTTCCCATTGTTAGAAAGGGGGCCGACCCAATCATATGAGTATCCCAAGCCACTTCTAGCCGGAATGTAGTACACCGGCCCCAACCCGCTCTCCATAACCTCCCACGGCCTAGCCCATTCTGGGCACCCATGACCTGACTTAATATTGTTGTGAAGGGTTGTTGAGGTCACCAAGGAATTGTAATCTGAACTTGATCCCGTGACCTCCTTCCAATGACAAGTGAACCAGTTAAGCGCCTTATGAGGACTTCCCAGGAGGTCACCCATCCTAGGACTACTCCAGCTCAAGCACGCTTAACTATAAAGTTCTTTCACTTCTCATGACCAATTAAGCTGTAGCTGAATTGGTGATGAGAAGTGGAAAAACTCCATAGTTAAGCGTGCTCGGGCTGGAATATTCATTTAATGAGTGACCTCTTGGGAAGTCCTGTGGTGTGTGCTTGACTATCAAGTTTTGCTCATTTATGGGACGATGTATCCACCGACATCCCGCCTATGGGCATGGAGATGGGTTGGGACGGTTGGGTTGCAGCCCTCTAAGAGAGTTTAAGGAAGGCATCTTGGATACCTTGCGAGTTGGGTTGAAATGTCGCATTCCCCTGCAATGCAATTGGTGATGAGAAGTAAAAGAACTTTATAGTCAAGTGTGCTCAGGCTGGAGTACTCCTAGGATGGGTGACCTCCTGGGAAGTACTCATAGGAGTGCTTAATTGGATCACTTCTCATCGAAAGGAGGTCATGGGACCAAGGTCGGATTACAACGCCTTGGTGACCTCAACAACCCGTCACAGCCGTATTAAGTTGGGTCCTGGGTGTCTGGAATGGGCTAGGTTGCGGGTAGTTGTGGACAGCAAGTTGGGGCCGGTGGACTGCAGTACGGCTAAGGGCAGCCCGGGATACTCACATGAGTGGGTCGGCCTCCTTTCTAACAAAAATCGGGCTGCCGCCAACCGGACTGCAGTCAACCGGCCCCAACCTGCTCTCCACAACCGCCCGCAGCCTAGCCCATTCAGGGCACCCAGGACCCGACTTAATATGGTTGTGATGGGTTGTTGAGGTCACCAAAGCTTTATTTTTCGTCCTTGATCTTGTGACCTCCTTTTGATGAGAAGTGATCCAATTAAGCGCCCCTACGAGGACTTCCCGGGAGGTCACCCATTCCACGAATACTCCAACTTGAGCATGTTTAACTATAAAGTTCTTTCACTTCCCATCACTAATTCAGCTGCAGCTCAATTGGTGATGTGAAGTGTAAAAACTTCATAGTTATGCGTGCTAGGGCTGGAGTAGTCACGTCATGGTGACCTCCTAGGAAGTCCCCGTAGTGTGTGCTTGACTAACGAGTTTCGCTCATCTAAGGGAGGATGTGGCCTCCAACAACCCTCCTATAAGCATGGATATGGGTTGGGTCAGTTGGGCTGCAACCCTCCAAGATAGTTTAAGGAAAGCAGACTAGATACCTTGCGAGGTGGGTTGATCCTCCACACACCCCTTCTAACACAGATCCCTTCTGATCCAGCTCAACTCATCATAGAGACATATATTCCAGAGATAGTGATTACAAATACTTTGGTTGCAGAGACAGTTGTGCTGGATGATGATGTTGCTGAGGATGTTGGTGATGCTGATGGTGGCAATGCTCATGCTGATGATGAGGTCAATGAGGATGATGTTGTTGATGACGATGTTGATTTTGATGGTGATACTAAGGAACATGATGATGTTGATGAGGAACTTGCTCATGCTACTGATTTGGTAGTGAGTTTCCTGAAAGATCTTCTAGCTATGGCTGAGGGGGTGCTGAGCCAGCCATCTAATTCTCTTCAAGACCAAATTGATAAGTTTATACATGATCTCGAGAAAAGGATTACTAGGATCCCAGGTGGGCCTCTAGTTGAGGGGGAGAACATCCTTGAGATTTTTGATGAGGAAGGAGCAGTAGAGGTGTTTCCTCCTATCCTACAGGCTGTAGATCCCTCTCTCCTGCTAAAAGATCATGTCTTTCTAATGGCACACTCTTCTAGTGACTCTAAGAATGTTGCAGAACTTCCCTAACCTCCAAGACCTCAAGCTGAGGATATTCCCAGTGCCAGTTCTGATAATTCTATGTTGAAATCTATAGAAGCAATGCCTTCCAAGCAAAAATCATACTTTGATCATTCCCTGAAGAAAGTACTTAACAATGTAGAAGAGGTTGAAAGAGATATGAAAAATGGACTTGTTGAAGTCAAGGTCGGTTTTGAGAAGTTGGAATCCAACTTGGATAACTGGCTACTTTAAGGTGGCAAAGCAATTTTGCATACAATGGAAGGACTTAGCAACAATCTTGAGGAGACAAGGCATGTACATGACACAACAAAGACTTTTATTATTGCACCAAACAGTGGGATGCACCACTTTGATGATCAAATGGCCTATACAAGAACATCAATTATTAATGTTGTCGCTGAAGAAGTCAGAAAGTGGGAGAGTAAACTTCAAAATAAGGTGAATGCTCTGGAAGCTGTTATGCATCAAGAGATATGTGGTGTAAACACATACTGCTATGAAAATTTCAAGTGCCTGCATGAAGAATTCTTTGGAGCGCAGGTACATACTGAAGCCAGAATGCCAGAACCAATATATTTTGATGTTCAACCTCCTCAAGACTACACTCAGTACTGGGAAGATACTCAGGAATGGACATACAATCATGATTGGAAAGAGACTGCTGAAATTGCTGCTATTGATGCTAAGGTAGAATTTATTAATAAACCATCTCAACCAGCTCTCAAGAGAAGAAGATATGGAGAAGGCCCCTCTGCTCACAGGTCTAACCCAAATAGGGAACCTGTTAAAGTATGGATCCCAGTTTCAAAAGGTATTATACTAGACACTTTTACACTAGTATACTTGGCTAATGAAGACAATTGGTTGCACTCAGCAGAGACGAATGACAAAAGCATGATGTGGCTAATACGAAGAGGAGAATTCACTTCAGAAAGTATAAGAGAGATGATCCAGATGCTCCTCATCCTCCTCCAAATTATTTCCCAAAGCCAAAAGCGTACTTTGAGAGATAATATGAGAAGACCAAGGGAAAGACTGTTTAATTTTCATATTCTATCTCTATGATTGTGTGTGAATTCTGGAGTGCCATTAAGAACTGTTTATATAACATTATTTCTTTGATAAGGTTTCTGCTAGTTTTATTGTCTTTGGATTTCCTTATATGTTTTTATTTAAGATTATTTTATGTGTGAAATTCAACTTAGTATATAGTGTTCTGAATTCTTCAAATAGGGTGAGATTGTTGGATATTGTTTCCACAATAACCCTGATTTGAAGAAGTCTCCCTTAAACTAAGATGAATTGAGTTGTATTTGACAATGCTTTTAAGTTATGTACTTGCAGGATTTAATTGGAAAATACACACTAATGTCAAATTACAATGAGTTATCGAACACAAGACTATCCAATGTAATCCCTCATTGTATAGTACATGGTGTTGATGTAACGCCCCGAAAACCGTAATCGAGCTGGTCGTGTCCAAGAGATTTTTTGGTGCCTGTATAGGGGTACACGAACTAGGATACGAGCGTGTCCAAGGCCGTGTGGTTCTTTGTGTTGGCCGACTGTGTCCAGAGAAGGACACAACAGGAAACATGGCAGTGTGACATGGGCATGTCAAATGACACGGGCGTGTGCATACCCGTATCACCACTCATGTTCCCAAGAGTCGTGTTAGTTGGCGTGGCGGTTACTGGTGATACGGCCCTAGTGCACGGGCGTGTCGGAAACCGACACGAGCATGTCAGGTCGAGACACGGGCGTGTCTCGACCCGTGTCCTCTTCTCTGCTCGACGATCCTGTCTAGATCGAGGCACACGGCCTGGGACACGGCCGTGTGCGAGGCTGTGTTCGGCCCATGTTTGAGGATTTTTGGGCGGATCTGAGCCGTTCGTTTTCTTTAATTAAGATCCAACAGCCCAGATATGTTCCTGCTTTGATAAGGCTGGGAATGGAGGTTTAACTCCTCATTTGCACTTTACCATTCTCTTTCTAAGGAGTTGGAGAGATGAGGAAGGAAATGGAGGATTCCGGCCGCTGGCGGAGCAACAGAGCACCGTTTTGAGAAGCGAGAGCGGATCCGCGGAGGAAATTCCATTGTGAAGCCTTATATATGTATAGTTTTTCCATGGTGGAAAAGCATACTACAAGGGTAACGATTCTCTACTTAAGCATGTGAAGCTCTCCTTCTTTTGGATAAGGAAACCAGCTCCCGCGAGTGTGCGATGTTCCTTGGGGTTGACAGGAATAGTCCCCCTTGTGTTGCATATAGAGTCTGGAAGCGAAGTACGGATATAGGAATTGTGTGTGAAGCCTACCCGGACATGTTGGTCTGGATCGGTGATGTTGCATTTTGTATGGTTTGCCGGAGAAGACTCCGTGTTTTGTGTTTTCGGGTTTCTACACGGTAGATTGCAGCAGGGTTTTTTGGGGATTAACTCCAAGGCGCACCCGGAAAACTGAGCGGAAATGTAATTCTGCTAATTTGGAGGCTGGGGAGCAGTCCTTGTACATAACTGGGTTATGTGATGTTTGGTTTGTTGCGGGATCCGAGAGAAGCTTGGATCATGCGTACGTCTTAAGGTGAACTACGCGGTGTGAGCAACGGGCAAGTGGAATCAGACCCGGGCTATGTGGTTCGGTGCGAGAGACCCATATAGGGACTGACCGTTGACATAGTCGGGAGCCTTAGAAAGTGGTCAGAAAGGCTAAAATGCTCACGTTGTTGCCATCTCGGGGATGGTGGTGAAGACACGGAATTGATCGGATTCACCGTTAATGTGCCCTGAGTGCACGGGGTACTTGGCCGTGCGAGCCTACACCTGTGGCGAAGTATGTCTGTACTTTATTGATTAGCTGGGCTAATATAATGCAGAGAAGGTTCACCGCCATCCCGAGTAAGGGGCGGGGTCATTATAATTTGGTCGGATTTGGTTGACCGTTAATTTGTTTGCCACCGTGCGGTGGAATGTGCTTGTAGGTGCTGCAGAGCCGAGTACTAAATAGTGGGCTGAAGCCCATGTTGCTGAGCTGGCCTTCGAAGGCCAAAGCGAATAGTTGTATTTTATTTTGTCATGTGTGGTCGGCCTGCGAGCCGATGTATGTAAGACACTATTTTGTTAAGTGAAATTCTTGTAAGTCCATAAGGCCAAATACTTTCAGTGTATTTGTTATTTCATTCCTGTGGTATTTGTGGACATTCATGATAGTTGATAATTCAATTATGGGTTCTTTATAACTATTTAAAAGCTTCCTCTAGAATGCTCTATGTAGGGCGAGTAGTTATTGTTGTATGGTTTTTGTATTCTTATGTAACCCTTCCGACTGTTCGTGGTATATAACGTCGGGTTCCAGCTGGACCTTCTGTTATATGCCATACGACGGATGGGGGTGTTGCAATTTGGTATCATACTTTTTCTTCCGATCACTTAAATGAATTTGTGGACGAATTATTTTAAGGGGTAGTGAGCACATGTGTGCGTCATCGTTATAACATCAAAAAGAACCCATGAATGTCCATTTAGGAATGAAAAATGCACTTGTTTTGTAGAATCTGATGTTCCAATGATTGTTTTTAGCAATCTGTTTGTCGTCTAATCAAGAGTCTTTGCTATTATAGGCGGCTAGGAGCGATGCTGGGCAATCGGAATGCTCGCAATTGGCGGAAAGTAGTGCGCCGAGGGATGTTCCTACAACACCTCCTTTAGTGGAAACCACCAGATTGTTTGCTGAAGCAGTCTTTGCTATGATCAATGCCCAACCTATAGGGCAAATGCACCATGTACAACCCGTTAATGAGCAAGAACTAATTAGGGCGGTAGAGCCGGGAGTGGAAGAGCGTGCGGCAGTTGATCAGGTAGCACCATGGAGAGCTACGGAGAAGCATCTCAAGCATGTAATGAGCTTTAATCCGCCGAGGTTCGACGAAGTTGGAACGCCAACTCAAGCTGAGGATTGGCTCTCTATGATAAAGAGGGTCTTGCCAGCCACAGAAACTGTTGAGTGGCAGAAGACCACCATAGCTACCTTCCTTTTGGCTGGTGAGGCGAGGCTGTGGTGGGACGAGTTGGAGGTTCACTTCTTTGTGGGAAGGCAACTTGCAGATGTGCCTATGGAGGAATTCTCAAGGTTGTTCTTGGCCAGATATCTACCCTCTGCTCAGAAGCTTGAGATGGAGAATCAGTACCTTGGTTTGACTCAGGGAGGCAGAAGCGTGGATGAGTATCTCCACGAGTTTACGCGGTTGGGTCATTATGCTGGTGCTATGTTTACTGAAGAGGAGCGGAAGACCAACCGATATTATGAGGGTCTACATGACGACCTACAACTTCTCCTTACTGGGACTAAGGCACAGGGCTTCCTAGCCTTGGTTAATTCGGCCCGGTCATTGGAAAATGTCGTGAAGAAAGTGCAAGAGAAGAAGGACCCAGGGGAAAAGAAGTTAGAGTTCAAAATGCCAAATGCAAAGTCGGGTTTCCGCAGATGGAACAAGAAGCTGAATACTTCGAGCTCAGCCCCTTCATCTGGTGCGACGGGGGCAACCACAAGTCGAGTCCTAGGAGCGTGCTATAACTGCAGAAAGATGGGGAATTTTGCTCGTGCGTGTTGGAGCAGACGTGCAAAGTCCGAGAGGAAGCCTGGAGCAACCTATGAAGTGAAAGGGAAGGCGGTGGAGTCAACCGCGTCCTACCATGCTCCAGCCCAGCCTAGAGTTTACAACCTTGGTCTGCAAGAGGCCATAAAGCAAGCTGACGTTGTGATAGATATGAGTTAAATTATAGCAGTTTAACTTTACGTAGTTGTTACCTTTTTATATGTTAGCTTACATTTGTTGGTGCTATGCTTCGTGTTGATTTTTGATTGTCTGACGAGAGCCCTATTTGATACGGGAGCTTCATATTCCTTCTTGTCTGAACGATTCGTATCGCGCATCGGAGTCCCTTTCTCGATGGCTAAAGGCAAGTTGGATGTGTTGTTGCCCAATAGGTGCTCAATGTGCGCGGATAGAGTCTGTGTGGTTAAGATTCAGATTGGGGATCAGGAGTTTGACTTGTAAGTATCAGTACTACCGTTAGTGGAGTTTGACGTAATATTTGGTATGGACAGGCTCTCGGAGCAGCAAGCATGTATTGATTGCAACCGAAAAGAGGTTAAGTTGGGACTTAATACCGATCGGGAGACTACGTTCGCAGGCATGAAGGGGTCGGGTAAGGTTTTGATGTCGGCCCTTCATGTGATCAAGGCAGTTCGGTCTGGAGCAGAGCTGTTTGTCGCATTAGTGCAAACTTCAACGCCAAAGCCAAGTTTGAGCAGTATTCCAGTTGTCTCCGAATATCTTGATGTGTTTCTGGATGATCTCCTAGGAGCCCCTCCTCAGCGGGAGATTAACTTTACTATTGAGCTGGTCCCGGGTGCCAAACTGGTGTCACGCTCTCCATATCGGATAGCGCCAAGAGAGATGGCGGAGCTAAAGGTGCAACTGCAAGAGTTGTTGGAGCAAGGGTATTTGCGTCCAAGTTCGTCGACTTGGAGCGCACTGGTCCTCTTCGTTAAGAAGAAGGATGGGAGCTTGCGACTTTGTATTGACTATCGGGAGTTGAACAAGCTTACGGAGAAGAATAAGTATCTGATCCCAAGGATTGATGATCTATTTGATCAGTTGGTTGGGTCTACAGTATATTTGAAATTAGATCTGAAATCTGGTTACTACTAGCTGAGGATAAGGGAAAGCGACATCCCAAAGACAGCGTTCAGCACGCGGTTTGGGCATTACAAGTTCACGGTCATGCCATTTGGGTTGACCAATGCGCCATCCGTGTTTATGGATCTGATGAACAGGACGTTCAGAGAGTACTTGGATCGTTTCGTGATAGTATTTATCAACGATATCTTGGTGTACTCGCAGTGTGAGGATGATCACTACAAGCATCTGCATATGGTGTTGGAGACGTTGAGAAGAAATCAGTTGTATGCTAAGTTCTCCAAGTGTGAGTTCTGGTTATCCTCGGTAGCATTCCTTGGTCATGTTATTAGTGGAGAAGGGATAGCGGTGGATCCGGCGAAGATAGTGGCGATACTGTAGTGACTTGTATTGACTACAGTGGCGGATGTCCGGAGATTTCTGGGGCTTGCTGGCTACTACAGGCGCTTCGTAGAGAACTTCTCGCGGATAGTGCTACCACTCACGATGTTGGCAAGGAAGGATCAAAAATTTGTGTGGTAGTTGGAGTGCGAGCAGGTTTTTGAAGAATTGAAGAGGTGATTGACCACGTCGCCTATTTTATGTCCGCTGAGTGGGATGGAAGGGTTCGAAATCTATAGTGATGCTTCGGACAGTGGTTTGGGTTGTGTTCTGCTACAGCATGGGAGCGTGATAGCCTAAGGTTCACGGCAATTGAAGGTTCATGAGCGGAATTATCCGGTCCATGACATAGAGTTAGCAGCCGTGATATTTGTTCTAATGCTGTGGAGGCACTATCTATACGGTGTGAAGGTCAATATCTACACCGATCATAAGAGCCTGAAGTACCTGTTGGATCAGAAGGACATGAACATGAGGCAGCGGAGGTGGATGGAGTTCCTGGGGGACTACACCTCTGAGATATATTATGTGCCTGGGAAAGGAAATGCAGTGGCGGATGCGTTGAGTCGCAGGGTTCCTGCACGAGCCAGCTGGTTGTCGGTATATGATGAGAGTCTGGTCCGTGAATTGGAGGCATTGGAGATAACTTGCGTCGACAAGCAGTCTAGTGCCGAGGTAAAATTATTTTGGACAGAGGTGCAGTATGACCTACCTAATAGAGTTCGGCTGGCATTGGTTCAAGATAGCAGCATGAAGCAGATCTTAGATGAATCTTTGGATGGGTCAAATTCCCAATTTGATGTTGAGGATGGACTACTAAGGAGGGACAGTCTCCTATGCGTTCCTAGTGCAGGTAATCTTCGGGAGGAGTTGTTGTACGAGGCTCATCATACCAAGTACTCAATCCACCCAGGGAGCACGAAGATGTATAAAGACATGAAGAAGTTGTTCCGGTGGCCATGATTGAAGAAGGACGTAACACTTTATTTGGCCAAGTGCCAGACGTGTGCCTTGGTAAAGGCGGAGTGTTAGAAACCCGGAGGTTTCTTGAAGTCCCTACCCATCCTGGAGTGGAAATTCGAAGACATTTATATGGATTTTCTGCATAGTTTGCCAAAGTCGCAGAGGGGAAACGACGACATCTGGGTGGTTGTAGATAGATTGACAAAGGTGTCGCATTTCATTCCAAACAGGAAGGAAAATCCGGTGGAAAAGTTAGCCAAACTCTATGTGGATAATATTGTACAATTGCATGGTGTGCCCCGCAGTATTGTTAGTGACCGAGATGGAGTCTTCACGTCAAATGACTAGAGGCTGGTGCATAGTCTGTTGAGAACTAAGTTGAGTTTCAACATAGCCTTTCATCCACAAACGGATGGTCAGACCGAGAGGGTCAACCGGACGATAGAGGACATGCTTTGCATGTGCGTCTTGGATTTCCGAAAGCAGTGGGAAGATCACCTGTACATGGTGGAGTTTGTGTATAACAACAGCTATCAGGCGAGTATTGGAATGAAGCCTTTCGAGGCCTTGTATGGGAGAAAGTGTCGCACACTGTTGTCTTGGTTGGAGATAGGCGAATCGAAGTTATACAAACGTCAAGCTGTGGAAGACGCCACTCCAATGATACGTACAGTTCAGGAACAGTTGAAGATCGCTCAGGACTGGCAGGAAAAATACTATAACGCCAAGCATAGGAACGTGGAGTTCGGTGTTGGCGACTGGGTGTATTTGAAAATCAAGCCGTTTAAGGGTGTCTCGCGAGTTCGACGCTTGAAGAAGCTGAGTCTGAGATACCTTGGACCGTTTGAAATCCTGTAGCATGTTAGCGAAGCCGCGTATCGATTGAAGCTATCAGTGGAGTTGAGTGGGCTACATGATGTGTTCCACGTATCGGTTTTGCGAAAGGCGGTGCAAGAGCCTTTGCATGTCGTTGCGGTCTGTCAAGTGTCATTTGATTATGAGTTGACGACGAAGGTCAAGCCAGTATGCATTGAAGACTTGGAGGTTAAACGACTCCACAATAAGGAAATCTGAATGGTTAAAGTCCGTTGGGATAACTGCGGACATGAGGAGCTTTCTTGGGAGCGAGAGCAGACTATGATGGAAGAATGCCCCGAGTTATTCCACTCAGGTAACATTTAAATTTGTTTTGTGTACCTTTACATAATTTCGGGACGAAATTCTTTAAGTGGGAGAGATTTGTAACACCCCGAAAATCGTAATCGAGCTGGTCGTATCCAAGAGAATTTTTGGTGCCTTTATAGGGGTACTCGACCAAGGACACGGGCGTGTCCAAGGCCGTGTGGTTCTTTGTGTTAGCCGGCTGTGTCCAGAGAAGGACATGGCAGGAAACACGGCAGCATGACACGAGCGTATCAAATGACACGGGCATGTGCATACCCGTATCACCACCCGTGTTCCCAAGAGTCATGTCGGTTGGCGTGGCGGTTACTGGTGACACGGCCCTAGTGCACGGGCATGTCGGAAACTGACACGGGCGTGTCAGGTCGAGATACGGGCGTGTCTCGACCCGTGTCCTCTTCTCTGCTCACGATCGTGTCTGGATCCAGGCACACGGCCTGGGACACGGCCGTGTGCGAGGCCGTGTTCGGCCCAGGTTTGAGGATTTTTGGGTGGATCTGAGACGTTCGTTTTCTTTAATTACGATCCAACGACCCAGATGTGTTCATGCTCTGATAAGGTCAGGAATAGAGGTTTAACTCCTCATTTGCTCTTTACCATTCTATTTTTAAGGAGTTGGAGAGAGGAGGAAGGAAAGGTAGGATTTCGGCCACCAGCAGAGCATCGGATCACCGTTTTGAGAACCGAGAGCGGATCCGCGGAGGAAATTCCATTGCGAAGCCTTCTATCCGTATAGTTTTTCCATGGTGCAAAAGCATACTACAAGGGTAACGATTCTCTACTTGAGCATGTGAAGCTCTCCTTCTTTTTCATAAGGAAACCCACTCCCACGAGTGCGCGGTGAGTGTGCGGTGTTCCTTGGGGTTGACAAGAATAATCCCCCTTGTGTTGCATATAGAGTCCGAAAGCGAAGTACGGACATAGGCATTGTGTGTGAAGCCAATCCGGACATGTTGGTCTGGATCAGTGATGTTGCATTTTGTATGGTTTGCCGGAGAAGACTCCGTGTTTTGTGTTTTCGGGTTTCTACACGGTAGATTGCAGCAGGGATCCTTGGGGATTAACACCAAGGCGCACCCAGAAAACTGAGAGGAAACGTAATTCTTCTAATTTGGCGGCCGGGGAGCCGGCCTTGTACATAACTGGGTTATGTGATGTTTGGTTTGTTGTGGGATCCGAGAGAAGCTTTGCTCATGCGTACGTCTTAAGGTGAACTACTTGGTGTGAGCAACAGGCAAGTGGAATCAGACCCGGGCTATGTGGTTCGGTGCGAGAGACCCATAGAGGGACTGGCCGTTGCCATAGTCGGGAGCCTTAGAAAGTGGTCAGAAAGGCTAAAATGCTCACGTTGTTGCCATCTCGGGGATGGTGGTGAAGCCACGGAATTGACCGGATTTACCGTTAATGTGCCCTGAGTGCACTGGGTGTTTGGCCGTGCGAGCCTACACCTGTGGCTAAGTATGTCTGTACTTTATTGTTTAGCTGGGCTAATATAATACAGGGAAGGAGCACCGTCGTCCCGAGTAAGGGGCGGGGTCGTTATAATTTGGTCTGCTTTGGCTAACCGTTACTTTGTTTGCAACCGTGCGGTGGAATGTGCTTGTAGGTTCTGCGGAGCAGAGTACCAAATAGCAGGATGAAGCCCATGTTGCTGAGCTGGCCTTCGAAGGCCAAAGCGAATAGTTGTATTTTATTTTGTCATGTGTGGCCGGCCTGCGAGCCGATGTATGTAAGACACTATTTTGTTAAGTGAAATTCTTGTAAGGCCATAAGACCAAATACTTTCAGTGTATTTGTTATTTCATTCCAGTGGTAGTTGTGGACATTCATGATAGTTGATAATTCAATTATGCGTTCTTTATAACTGTTTAAAAGCTTCCGCTAGAATGCTCTGTGTAGGGTGAGTAGTTATTGTTGTATGGTTTTAGTATTCTCATGTAACCCTTCCGACTATCCGTAGTATATGGCGTCGGGTTCCAGCTGGACCTTCTGTTATATGTCATACAATGAATCAGTGTGTTACAGTTGACTCATGTGTAATCCCTCTATTGGGTGTACTTCATTTTCAAGTTCATAGGAATCAAGGGAAAAGAAGCTTGCTGAGTTCAGGAAGAATCAGAAATTTTCCTAAATAAATTCGTCGAGTATACATGTGAAATCTTGTGTCATTCGTCGAGATATCACATGAATACTCGTGGAATTCGTCGAGTTTACTCGGGAAATTTCTGATAGTTTCTCAAAACCTTTTCAGAAACGGCTAAGTTAAATTCGTCGAGTATACACATGAAGTCTCGTGTCATTCGTCGAGATGTCACGTGAATACTCGTGGAAGTCATCGAATATAATCGAGTGGTCCAGTGACCGATAACAAAAAAAAAATTTCTTGTCTCATTTCGGTCAAAGTAAAATTCGTCGAATGGTCTAAGTAATTCGTCTAGTCCTTTCGTGTAATTCGTCGAGTTCTTTCATGTAATTCGTCAAATGCTCATGTATAATCTAAGTAATTCATCGAGTGGTCTGGCTATTACACAAGTCATCTCGACGAATGGACTTAATCATTTTTCTGGTTCGACTTTTCCGACGGTTTCTATTTCAAATGACGGTCATGTACAGTGCACATGGAAGCTTAATTTTGGAAGGAAATTTCTAGCAATTGGAGATGGATTTTATATAAATACCAAGGATTCATTTTGACAAGTAACTAACAACAAAAATCGAAAATTCTCTAGACCTAATTATCAAGATCGTGAAAGAACGAAAAAACTTCTCTTACGATCTTCTGTTCTCGGAAAAGCAACCTGACGAATATAAAGTTCACGATCGGTGATTCTTCTCAAAGATAGATTCGACAAGATCATTGCTTTCAGATTCCTCAAAGGTGGTTTCCATCTAGTCGGATTTCAAGATTTCAGATCAAAGTTATCACGATTTCAAGTCTTCTCCTTCAACTTCATTTCAATTTCTAATCTTCTAGAAGGAAGAAGATTAAATCCATTCAGATCTGAAGAAGAAGACTGATTTCAATCTAGAAAGTTGTAAAAAATATTTTTCTTATTGTAGGAAGTTTTTTTACTTTCGAGTTTGTAGATTCGTGTTTTTGGATCTAGTTGTAGGAGAGGTTGTTCTTCGAGTTGTATGAGTTGAGCCTCCGAGGTGTAAGATTTGTATAATATGAGTTTGTGGTGATATAACCGAGTCTAGCCCGAAGTGCTGATAGGCGAGGCAGGACAGTGAACGTGCTTATTCTGAGGAATCACTATAAATGCTTGTGTGTTTGTTTCTTCTTAATTTTAATTTCGCAAAAAGACGCATAACTCATCTATTCAATCCCCTTTAGGTGATTTAGATAGACAACTAGATACTTTCATATATATATATATATATATATATATATATATATATATATATATATATATATATATATATATATATATATATATATATATATATATATATATATATATATATCTGTCTGTGTGTATCAAATACGGCCGAAAGACTGTCCGGGTTGGCGGGCAGGCGAGAATAGCCGCCCGATTAGGGCAGAATCGCTAGATCCACCACCTGTTGTGCGTCTCAACGCCTTGCGAACTCAGCGGCTTAAATCATGTTGTTACATTTTATTACACTTTATGTACAAATAATCTGCTTTAAAATTTATAATAGTGTTTTCTTTAAATTTTCAGGCGTTATGGTGAAATGCACTATCTCTAGTAAGGAATGAATCGTTGACTCCTTTAAGAGGTTTTGGAGGACTTTTTCGCATTAGTTTGGTTTTAATTTTGCTAAGTCTGCAACTGTTGTTTTGAGAATGCACTAGTTGCTTATTGTACTTGTTCTGTTGTTCTAATTCTACAAATTGTTCAATCTAAATTATTTCTTCAATTTCTTGGATCTCTATAGTTTCTTTAGTCATATAAAATGGCAAATCCTCCGCGTAAAAATATTTCCCAAGAATAGCTCTAAGTGAAGCGAACTAAGATAATTTTGCTTAGAATAATTGAATTTCTTATAGCCGCCACAATTAATCCCCTTAAATAGCCGACAAAACTGTATATGGGGCCCATATGCAGCCAAAGGAGGCTATTCTCAGAATGGTTAATAAAACAGGACTATTTATATACTTTCAACTTATAAGGAGGCCATTCTGAAAATTTTTCCTATTTGTTTAGAGTGACAACACCACAAGCCTCATGAGCGTGTTAGCACATCATGCAGTGAAAGTGCTTGATGTATTGTGCAAGTGATATTTTGTTAGGTTGAGTTAGTTTGTCTGTCCAGTTTCTATTAGACCTCTCCAAGAAATTACAAAATTATATTTATTAATTATTTTTGTTTCTCATTTTGATCTCCCTAAGAGCCAACTCCATCTATTCTGCCGCTCTTAGGTCATCCACAGTCAGGTCTCAATCAAAGGTATTTCCCATCTCTAATGATGCTAATTATGGTAATGGGTTTTTCACTGCTCTTTCATTTTGTGCTAGTTCAATTTAATGTTTTTTACATTTATTTTCTATCATTGTAATTCTGCAAATCACCAAGGGTTGTCTTTGCTAATTCTTCAGTGTAAAATTTTGAATTGATTTTAGAATTTTGTAGACCTCTGAATTACTAGCAATATGAAGGTGAATCCAAGTACACGACCAAGATGGTCTCTTTGATTCAGGTTTTTTAAACATTTTAATTTTATTTTATACCCAAGGGTCAATTTCAATTATTTGTTTCATAAATTTATAGCAATAATTAGAATTAATTTTTGGTTAGCTTATCTTATTTTGATAGTTTGGCATGTTTAAAGTCCAATTCTACCAAATCCCTTGGGAATTACACGACTTTCCCATTTGGATGCATGTGCTTCCTTTCGCGGTGATTCTTGCCACCCCCGCCGAATGTCGACGCCCCTGTCATTGAACTCATGTAGGGCTGGTGGCCCGTACTGTTGCACTCATGAAGGATCGAAGGCCATTTCTGTTGCACTCGCATAAGGTCGGAGTCCCGTGTCGTTGCATGCATGTAGGGTCGGATCCCCGTTCCCCGATACCAAGTAACACCCATTCTTTGTTTTAAATCGTGACAGGAGCTCGACTAGTATTCGTATATCGTTGAACTCATGTAGGGCCTTAGGCCCAAGCCGGTAGGGGGGCGGGGGGGGCGAAGCCTGCCGCCATAGGCCCGATACTGTCGCGCGGGGCACGCGGCCCCCCGGATGTATATGTTATTTATCGGGACCTCCCATTGAAGTTTGTGTAATTACCGCCCGCATTCCTCTAACATTCAAAATTACAATTATCCCCTTCAATATTTACACTTCTTAACATCCATGCACAAAAATACCCTCCTCGAGAATTAGGCCAAGGGGTGCTTTTGTGCATGGATGTTTCGAAAAACAAACATTGAGGAGAAATTTTTGTAATTTTGAAAGTTAGAAGGATGCAAGCTATAATTATGCACACTTCGAGGGGAGAATCTCGTAAATAGCCCTATATATACACACTCTTGTTCAAGGAGTGGATGTTAATCGAACATGGTTATGCAATCATTGATCGGAAATTTTAAGCTTTAATTTGAAAGTGCATTAATCACTAATTACAACCTAAAACAGTTGTTTAAAGACTAGCTTCTTATCATAAGTTTACTATCACACTTCTACAATTATAACTCATCAATCATTGATGATGTTAGAAGTGAATTATATAAGCTGTTTAATTGTATCATGATCGTTGTGTAAAACGCATATAACTGGATCTAGGGCAAAGCCTAGGGCGCAGCGTAAGAAACAGAGATCGAATATAGGGATTATACCTCCTGACATTAGGTCAAAATCTGGGAGCAGAGCTGCTGCACGGTGGTGGTCTTGCTGTTGCACGGTGGTGGTCTTTCTGGAGGCCGACGATGCCGAGCACCGGTCGAATCGAGAATGGCGACGGGATCTGGATGGTTAACCCGTCGCTGGAAGGCGATGCGGTGGAGCGGCTGGACGACAGACGACTCCTTTGCCGGAGACGAAAACTGGAGTGCAACTCCGGCAGGATGGCGATGCGGAAGCAGAGCTCTGGACGGCGGACTCCGTCGAATACCGCGGGATGCGAGGAAGGGCGATTGGCAAAAACCCTAGATCCGGGATTTCGTACCCTGCAGGAAAAACGGCTCGGGCTTCTGGATGTTTTGGGGAAAGAATGAGCCGGATGAAAAACCTAGTGATGGGCTTAGGTTTTTCCCTTATATACCCACATCCAGGGCCTTAAGAAAAACCCTAAACGATCGCGGCCATCCATCCTCCCATCAAGAGGATCATGACTAGAAACCCCGATCTAACTTAAACCACTTGTCACACTTGGACCTAGAGAGTCACACCTATATAGTAATCACCCTACCGGACTCCTACGAGTTGAATCACATAGGTAATATTACATTCTCCCACTTGATTCAACAGATGAGAGCTCCTCTTATCATTTAGAAAATAATTTATATGTTCTATAATAATAAAATAACTAGACTCATGGGGTGATAGTGAACGACAAGAAAAATAACGTATGGCCATACAAACTAACATAAAATAACGGTGACTCCTGGCCCAAACCTTATGTGACGTCTTTATACTTATATAGGACGTTACAACTACATGAACTGTGGCGGTTGTATCTAAATGGTGGATATTTCCCTTCCACAACACAGTGTAATCATAAAACCCTACCAAGTTCTTTATGTGGCGTCAATCCTTATGAGTGGATATGTCCACTCTTTAATGCAATATAATATCTCTATCATTACTTTAGTGTGCACAAGAGATAAAAGGAAAACTGAAGATACTGCATTATTCAAAAGGTGAGCTACAATGAAAAGTCATGACTACTCAACCATCAAATGAGTCCACAAGCCCCATTCTTTCAACATGACCTTTAAATAACTTAGGTGGGAGCCCCTTGGTCATGGGATCTGCTATCATGAGCAGTGTGCCTATATGCTCAATGATGATTTTGCTCTCCCTCACGTTCTCTCTAACCACCAAAAACTTTATATCAATTATTGAAGCCAAATATGACCCCAACTGAAGTTCGAAGAAAAAAGGGGGGCAGCCAAAACCTACTTCTCTCAAGTCTCACCCCTTGACTGGATTCTAAGGACCTAAGACTGACCCAAAAGCCTCAGCAGGGACGTCCCACCTCACACCCGGAAGATCTCTGAGAGCTTCCCCTCCAAAGCCAAAGCTGGGCTGGGAGCTCCTCAGAAAGCACTGAAATTTTGGGGGACAATGATCGCTTGCTTTCTAAGGAGCCCTTATGGGTCTATTTATAGCATTTTGTTGTCCTGAATTTACTGAAAAGCCCCTGTTTGATCTGCCAATAGCCAAATCCCGTTGTTTTTCTAAGGGTACTGAAGTAATTTCTCGTGAGGGCAATTAGGACATTCTTCCAAACACCCTGGGCCCCACTCGGCGAGAGCTGGTGCCGAGACCTTTCGGCCCAAGGCGTGGCGTGAACGTTCTCGCCCAACATAGGCGAGAACTCTTCGGGATAGAAGCCTGGTTTGGGCGAGAGCGCTTCCGCGCAGGCCGCGTTTGACGCTCTCGTCCTACAGTTTCTCTTTCAACGAGCCGGCGAGAGCATTCTCGCCTTCTTTGGGCGAGATCCTCCTTAGGGCGGGAACACTTCGGCTAACCCACCTGTGACCATTGTGCCTCCTTGTCTGGCTCAGCGAATATGGGGTTGTACATAATCCCCGCTCTTTTTGAGCTAGCACCGCGCTCGAAAAGACATGTCCAACCCAAAATATTCGCTGAGTACGTGTTAACGTCAGGGAATCTTTCGGTGGACCGTACGGCGCCTATAAATATGTGTGCCGATAGACGGCCACAATACTTCCCTCGAGTCGCCATTCTCCCCCTGAGCTCTCTCCTTCCCTCGCTATGCCTTCCAAGCGGGCCGACAAACCGCTTCCGCAGGATCTGCAGGATCGCATTAACGCGGCACAGGCGCGAGCTAGGGCTAACAGCGCCCTGGTTGCTCCATGGCTCGCGAGACAATCGTCGGTTGCTGAGCCTTCTCTGCCTAAGAAGAAGAAGAAGAAGAAAGCGAAGGTGGTGCAGCGGGACCTGTCCCGCGAGAACAGGAGCCCCCCCCCCCCCCCCCCCCCCCCCCCCCCCCGCCCCCTAGTCGCGCGGACGGCCCCTCTCCGCGGAAGGTAAGCTCGATATACCAATTACTAAAAACCAGTTGTCCATTTGTTTTAACGTGATACCTCTCGCAGGAGACGGTTCCCGACGCTGCCACGTCCCCGCGAGAACCCTTGGATCCACCCTCCAGTCGTCGCGATGATCAATCGCGGGTCCCAGAGGTGGCCCCTCCACCTGACCCGAACATCGCAGGTAACGATTCCCCTCTCGCACCTCCAGATCTCGCCACCCGAGAGAGCGGGGCGAGAACTGCGAATCAGTCTGCCCATGCAGTTGATTCCTCCCTACCGGCGGGAGGAAATACTGCCGAGATCTCCGTTCCTCTGCTAGACGTTAGCCTTCCTGCGGGAGAGGAGACCCGCTCCCCCGCTCCTGACCAAGCCGGGATCACCATTCGCAAATTTTATCCTCCCGGAAAAGGAAAGCCAATCCACCTCCTCTTTGGAGCTGAGGGGGGGGGGGGGGGGGCTGGGCCTTCTCGCCTGCCGTCGACCGGGGGGCCTCGTCACTCTGAAGGTACACGAAAACTTTATCGCAGCTATCCTTTAGCTCCCGCTAAAATGGGGACTTCTTTGACAGGGGACATGCGCTCGCGGCTTGGCGCTGAGGTGGAGGAAGAAGAAGAAGAAGAAGAAGAAAGAGAGGGAGAAGACGGCGAAAGCTCTCCCTTCCCTTCGTCCGACGAGATGGAGGAGATCCTGACGGGAGCCGGGAGCGCGAAAAGACGGGGGAAGAAGGTCGCTGCCGTTCTGTCGAAGCTCATCCGGCGAGAACGGGTCCGCGACCTTGTGGCAAGAGAGTTTCGCCAGTCAGTGGAGAAGAGGCTGGAGTCCCTGGAGCGAGACTTCCTTATAGGCGAGATGGACCGGCCGGGGGGAGCTACCGCCGGGTCCTCTCCTGAGAGGTGCATCGAGAGAATCCGGGATCTATCTCGCCGGATTGACCTGGGATGCAGCGTTCTGTCATCCTACTTCAACCCGCAGGCGCCCCCCCTGGACCAAGCTGCGGGATCGAGGCAAATGGCGGTGGGAGCAAGGGAAATGGCGCTGGGAGCCGTACTGAAGCGCGAGACCTCCCCCCTCTTCCCCAGGCCTTCCCTTCTCTAATGTACCCTTATTTACTCGCTTAGAGTTGTAACTAATGTTCCTGCACTTTATTCGCTTATTATTTTCTCGCGTTCCCGCTCAGCGAGAGCAATAGCTCTGTCTTTAATATTTTTGTATGTGTATGAGTTATTTTCCCAGGTCTTTGGGGTGCCGAGAGCCACCTCGCTTCCGCCTACCTTGCTGGCCGTATGACATCTCGCAACGTTTGCGCCAGTCACTTAGTTAATCGGTCGCTGTCAGATTCGGGCGGGAAAAACAAAGCGCCGCTGACCTAGGACATGCCGGCTGCACCCCCGCCGCCTTTCTGAAAACAGCCATCATTACCACGATTTTCTATAAATAGGAGGCTCACCTACCACATTCATTTCTCTGATTCCAGCCTCTCTCTCCTCTCCTGTTGCTCTCGCTGTCTCTCCAAAGCTCCCGCCTGTCTCCACCTCCTTCTTCCGTTCTCGCGCCGTTTTTTCTCTCGCCTTCTTCTCGTAGATCTCGCCTTCCAACTTTTTCGTGATGCCGGGCGGAAGTGAAGGACGATCCAATTGCGTGGAAGCTTTCCAAAAGCATCTTTTCCCCTCCTGCACTCTCACCGTGGAAGAGTTCAACCAGATCACGACCCAGCATATTCCCGCCGGCTTCACCGCGCGGAACCCGGGTAGTCATGACAAAGTAAACACCGCTGGGGAGGGGGAGCTCGCCATCCCTATTGAACACTTCGAGGTGGGCTTCCGCCTCCCGCTGTGGCCTGAGATGCGGCAGGCCCTCCGGTACTACGGGGTGGTTCCCGCGCAGCTGAACCCGAATTCAGTTGCTATTCTCGTGGCATTCATATGCTATATGCGGTCCGAGAGGATCGAGTTCAGCTTGCTGATCTTCCGCAAGCTATTTACTTTCCGCGCGAAAGGAGGCGTGGTGTTCTTCTCCGGGCAACTGCTGAAGACAACCAGTCTCGCTAACAAGCATCATCACTGGGGCGAGAGGTTCATCTACGTCTCCGGCGACTTCGGGAACGTACCCCTAGCCCACATCCAATACGAGGATGCCGCCTACAAGCCTCCGTCCTTGGGCTCCCGCGAGAGTGCCCTCCTTGAGTTTTTCGGAACCAAGGACTTCGACGTCCTCTTCCTCCGGCGAGACGTCGATTCTCTTTCCTCTGTACTTCCGGGAGAAGGTAGAGTCTCGCCTTCATTTATCTTTTCCTTGCCTTTGCCAAGGTTGGAACTTATCGCTATTGTTTTTGCAGGAGAGCGCGAGATTCCACTTCGCCAGCCCTTTGATGAGGCTCGCGCCGGAGGGAGTCAGCCTCCTAGGGATCCGCTGTCTCTTGCGAAAGCCGCTGCTCAAGCCTGCCGAAAAGAGCCGGGCCTCCCCCCCTCAAGCGACGTCGCGAAGCGAAAGCCTGGTCCCCCTGCGCCTCAGCCAATCAAGAGACCCAAGACCACGGATACCGAGAAGGGCAAGGCTGTTGTGGTACCGCCCGTCCAACCTCTCCCTGCCGGCCGCTCTTTTGAGGAGGTCCTGCAGGCAGTAAGCAAGATTGCGGCCACCAGGGGCGGCCCCGGGACTTCTGCCGAGAACCCTCGGACCCCTGGCGCCGCCGAGAGCGAGGGTGTCGCCGCCGGGACCTCCGGCCAACCCTTGTCTGACGAGGTGCCGCGGGGTCATCGCAACTTTGGTCTCGGCGTGAGGTGTCTGGACGCGGAGAACAATCTGCTTCAATGGGATCCTGACGGCAACAAGGTCACGATCTCGTCCCTCTTGCCGAGTTGGGCGGAGCGAGACGAGGTCACCGGCGAAGCTTTCGCCTTAGGCTATTTCCTCTATAGCCGGGAGGACGCTAGCGTCTACGATAGGATGTCGACCCGGCTGTTGGCCTACGACTCCACTCGCGCTTTGATGCGTGGGCTGGAGCTTGCGCACATGTGCGCCCGGCGGAGTATTACGATAGACCGCAACTTCCAAGACATGTTCAAGGCCAGGGACGATGCGGTGGCCCAGGCGGCCTCTCTGGCCAAGGAGCTGGCCGAGACCCAGCAAATGTTATCCTCGCGCCAAGCGGAAGGGGTAAGTGAGACCTTTCATAATCACTTGTTCTCGCCTTCCTAACCCTTCTCTTATGCTAACCTTCCGCTGTTCAGGATTCCGCTCAAGCCGCACTTCGCGAGGAGCTGTCTCAGGCCCGATATGACAACGTTCTCCTGCGGGAGCAGATCGCGCGCCTCGAGGCGAGTGCAGCCCCTCCACTGGACGAGAGATTGAAGAGCCAGTATTACTCGGCTTATGACATCGACAAGCTGCTCCAGGGGAACGCGCAAGCCACCGTAAAGTTGACGCTGGAGATGCTGCGCGACATCAACTGCTGGGACGGGAGGGGCAAAGACATCACCGCTCAACAACTTGTCCCATGGCTCTTCGAGCCCATTCCAAAGCCCCTGGGCGCCCCCGATACCCCTCCCTCGGATGTCTTAAAGTCCCCCGCAGCGGGTGGCGAGACCTCCGGGGGGAGCTCTGGCGGAAGCTCCAGCGGGAGCTCCAGCGAGACTTCCGAGGGGTACAGTTTGTCCCCTTGAGGGTCCCCTTCTCGCTTCTGTTCTTCACCTCTCTGTAAAGCGCGAGACGCTATCATTTTGTACCCATACATAGTATTATTAATGCAAATGTTTTTCTTGCGAACATTTCTTGTCATTTGTGAATGTGTTTGATGTAATTGTCGTGGTTGAACGCTTTCGGCGTATGCTTCCGCCAAGGCCCTTGGCCTTCTTAGGAAATCCTTAGCGATGAATCAACAAGGACCCGCGGTAACCGGCCAGCCGGAAGCATGACTCTCGAATCCTTAGGACGGGACCGTCCCCTCTAGACTGCGCGAGTCCCCACTGGCCCATCGCATAACGATCTCGCCTGTTTGTTCGAGAACACTGAGAGGAACCTTTTTGGCGAAAGCCTCCCCACCTCGAGATCCCTTTGATGGGGACTCTCCTGCCGAGATCTATCCCTGCCGAGATCTATCTCTGTCGAGATCTATCTCCTCATTTTCACTTTTCATTTGGTATTCCCAACGTGATTCCTGCCTTGCATTAACCAAGCCAACCAGACCAAACCTATCTCCCACAGGCGAGCCTCCGGACCTGCCAGCGGGTCTACCCGGGGCCGAGCCGAGCTCTGGGTGCCGATGAAGATCTCAAACCAACCAAACCTATCCCCCACAGGCGAGCCTTCGGACCTGCCAGCTAGATGAGAGCCTGCGCAGCGGGTCTACCTGGGGCCAAGCCGAGCTCGGGGTGCCGATGAAGATCTCACACCGACCAAACCTATCCCCCACAGGCGAGCCTTCGGACCTGCCAGCTAGATGAGAGCCTGCACAGCGGGTCTACCTGGGGCCGAGCCGAGCTCGGGTGCCGATGAAGATCTCAAACCAACCAAACCTATCCCCCACAGGCGAGCCTTCGGACCTGCCAGCTAGATGAGAGCCTGCGCAGCGGGTCTACCTGGGGCCGAGCCGAGCTCGGGGTGCCGATGAAGATCTCAAACCAACCAAACCTATCCCCCACAGGCGAGCCTTCGGACCTGCCAGCTAGATGAGAGCCTGCGCAGCGGGTCTACCTGGGGCCGAGCCGAGCTCGGGGTGCCGATGAAGATCTCAAACCAACAAACCTATCCCCCACAGGCGAGCCTTCGGACCTGCCAGCTAGATGAGAGCCTGCGCAGCGGGTCTACCTGGGCCGAGCCGAGCTCGGGGTGCCGATGAAGATCTCAAACCAACCAAACCTATCCCCCACAGGCGAGCCTTCGGACCTGCCAGCTAGATGAGAGCCTGCGCAGCGGGTCTACCTGGGGCCGAGCCGAGCTCGGGGTGCCGATGAAGATCTCAAACCAACCAAACCTATCCCCCACAGGCGAGCCTTCGGACCTGCCAGCTAGATGAGAGCCTGCGCAGCGGGTCTACCTGGGGCCGAGCCGAGCTCGGGGTGCCGATGAAGATCTCAAACCAACCAAACCTATCCCCCACAGGCGAGCCTTCGGACCTGCCAGCTAGATGAGAGCCTGCGCAGCGGGTCTACCTGGGGCCGAGCCGAGCTCGGGGTGCCGATGAAGATCTCAAACCAACCAAACCTATCCCCCACAGGCGAGCCTTCGGACCTGCCAGCTAGATGAGAGCCTGCGCAGCGGGTCTACCTGGGGCCGAGCCGAGCTCGGGGTGCCGATGAAGATCTCAAACCAACCAAACCTATCCGCCACAGGCGAGCCTTCGGACCTGCCAGCTAGATGAGAGCCTGCGCAGCGGGTCTACCTGGGGCCGAGCCGAGATCGGGGTGCCGATGAAGATCTCAAACCAACCAAACCTATCCCCCACAGGCGAGCCTTCGGACCTGCCAGCTAGATGAGAGCCTGCGCAGCGGGTCTACCTGGGGCCGAGCCGAGCTCGGGGTGCCGATGAAGATCTCAAACCAACCAAACCTATCCCCCACAGGCGAGCCTTCGGACCTGCCAGCTAGATGAGAGCCTGCGCAGCGGGTCTACCTGGGGCCGAGCCGATCTCAGGGTGCCGATGAAGATCTCAAACAAACCAAACCTATCCCCCACAGGCGAGTCTTCGGACCTGCCAGCTAGATGGGAGCCTGCGCAGCGGGTCTACCTGGGGCCGAGCCGAGCTCGGGGTGCCGATGAAGATCTCAAACCAACCAAACCTATCCCCCACGGGCGAGCCTTCGGACCTGCCAGCTAGATGAGAGCCTGCGCAGCGGGTCTACCTGGGGCCGAGCCGAGCTCGGGGTGCCGATGAAGATCTCAAACCAACCAAACCTATCCTCCACAGGCGAGCCTTCGGACCTGCCAGCTAGATGAGAGCCTGTGCAGCGGGTCTACCTGGGGCCGAGCCGAGCTCGGGGTGCCGATGAAGATCTCAAACCAACCAAACCTATCCCCCACAGGCGAGCCTTCGGACCTGCCAGCTAGATGAGAGCCTGCGCAGCGGGTCTACCTGGGGCCGAGCCGAGCTCGGGGTGCCGATGAAGATCTCAAACCAACCAAACTTATCCCCCACAGGCGAGCCTTCGGACCTGCCAGCTAGATGAGAGCCTGCGCAGCGGGTCTACCTGGGGCCGAGCCGAGCTCAGGGTGCCGATGAAGATCTCAAACCAACCAAACCTATCCCCCACAGGCGAGCCTTCGGACCTGCCAGCTAGATGAGAGCCTGCGCAGCGGGTCTACCTGGGGCCGAGCCGAGCTCGGGGTGCCGATGAAGATCTCAAACGAACCAAACCTATCCCCCACAGGCGAGCCTTCGGACCTGCCAGCTAGATGAGAGCCTGCGCAGCGGGTCTACCTGGGGCCGAGCCGAGCTCGGGGTGCCGATGAAGATCTCAAACGAACCAAACCTATCCCTCACAGGCGAGCCTTCGGACCTGCCAGCTAGATGAGAGCCTGCGCAGCGGGTCTACCTGGGGCCGAGCCGAGCTCGGGGTGCCGATGAAGATCTCAAACCAACCAAACCTATCCCCCACAGACGAGCCTTCGGACCTGCCAGCTAGATGAGAGCCTGCGCAGCGGGTCTACCTGGGGCCGAGCCGAGCTCGGGGTGCCGATGAAGATCTCAAACCAACCAAACCTATCCCCCACAGGTGAGCCTTCAGACCTGCCAGCTAGATGAGAGCCTGCGCAGCGGGTCTACCTGGGGCCGAGCCGAGCTCGGGGTGCCGATGAAGATCTCAAACCAACCAAACCTATCCCCCACAGGCGAGCCTTCGGACTGCCAGCTAGATGAGAGCCTGCGCATCGGGTCTACCTGGGGCCGAGCCGAGCTCGGGGTGCCGATGAAGATCTCAAACCAACCAAACCTATCCCCCACAGGCGAGCCTTCGGACCTGCCAGCTAGATGAGAGCCTGCGCAGCGGGTCTACCTGGGGCCGAGCCGAGCTCGGGGTATCACAAAACATTCAACTATGCTATGCCATGAAAAATTTGACACTAGTTAAAGGAGAATCAATTGATATAATATAACAAGTTTATTTTTGAGATACGTGGTTACATCCTTCCCCCCTCAGGGGTAGAAGCGCTTTAGATCATCACCATTCCAAGTGTGGCTCAGGGCCCTTCCCTCCACGTGCTGGAGGTAGTATCCCCCCGTTCCGAGGACTTCTTTCACAATGTATGGACCTTCCCAATTCGGGTGGAGCTTGCCCACGGGAGCCGACCTTCGTGCCGCGTCGACCTTTTTCAGCACCAGATCCCCCTTAGCAAACTATTTGATCCTGACATGCTTATGAAAATGCTTGGCCATCCGTCGCTTGATCTCTTCTTGCCTGATAGCTGCCACATCTCGTAGTTCCTCCACCATATCTAACGAGAGGCGCTGCCCCTCCTCGTTCTCCACCCTCCATGCCTCGTCTCCTTCGCCCGCGGCTGTGACTCGCGGGGACCGGACCTCAAACTCCACCGGTAGGACGGCTTCACACCCATGAGAGAGCTTGAAGGGGGTCTCACCGGTGGCCGTGTTCGGAGTCGTTCGTAGTGCCCACAGGACCGATGGGAGCTGCTCCACCCAATTTCCCTTCAAGTTTTCCACTTTCTTCTTTAGTAGATTTACAATGATTTTGTTTGCTGCTTCCACTTGGCCGTTACTCCGAGGGTGATGGACGGAGGCAAACCCGAGATCTATCCCGAGTTGAGCGCAGAAGCTGATGAACTCCTCGCTGGCAAACTGGGGGCCGTTATCGGTCACTATTGCTTGGGGCAATCCATGCCTACAAATGATTTCCCCCCAGATGAAATTCCTTATGACCTGCGAGGTGACCTTGGCTAAGTCTTTGACCTCTATCCACTTTGAGAAATAATCAACCATGACCAAGAGGAACCTCCTCTGCCCACTAGCCGGAGGAAAGGGCCCAACTAAGTCCATTCCCCAGATGGCAAATGGCCATGGTGCCGTGATACTCCGGAGTCTTTGAGCTGCCAAGAGTTGAAGGGGGGCGTAGAGTTGACATTTTTGACACCTCCTTGCAAACTCCATGGCATCCTTCCTTAGGGTGGGCCAGAAGTAGCCCTGTCTGACCACCCTGGCCTCCAGCGTCCTTCCTCCCGAGTGACTGCCGCACTCGCCCGAATGCACCTCCCTTAAAATCTTCGGGATTTCTTCTTCGGTTGCACATCTGGCTAGAAGCTCTGACAACATTTTGCGATGCAGACCCCCCTCCATCATCAGGTAGTGAGCCGCCTTGCGCTTGAAGCTTCTCCCAACCTTGGTCCCCTCAGGCAGTTCACCGGTGGTTAGGAAGGCCACAAATGGATCTACCCACGAGGGTTGCCGATCCACAAGCATCAACTCTCCTTCCTCGATAGCTGGTCGGAACAGCTCCGTCAAGGTCCCTCCTACCTGAGGTCCGAACTTGGCCAGTCGATCGACGGCTACACTTTCTTCCCTTGGATCATGTTGAATTGAGAAAGATCGGAATCCTCCGATGATCACCATTACCTTGGAGAGGTATCTGATGAGGGTTGGTTCCCGAGTTTCAAACTCTCCCCGGATCTGGGATGTCACTACCTTTGAATCAGTGAAAACTTCCACCTCCTGAATCCCCAGCTCCTTTGCCAGGCGAAGGCCAGCAATAACGGCCTCATACTCCGCTTGATTGTTGGTCACTGGGAAATGTAAAATGACTGCTTGCTCTATAGTTACCCCCTGGGGACTTGTCAACACCACCCCTGCCCCTAGGGAGTGCCTTCCTGAGGCCCCATCAACCATCAACTTCCATGCTTCTCGTGGTTGCTGCTCTTCCCCCTCGACCTCAACAACGTAGTCTGCTAGAAAGTCCGCCACTGCCTGTGCCTTGATGGAGAGCCTTGGTACAAAGGAGATGTCGAACTCGCTTAGCTCAATGGACCACTTAGCCAGCCTCCCCGAGTGCTCCACTCCTTCGAAGACCTTGCGAAGAGGGTGGTCGGTCACCACCCTAATCAAATGCGCTTGAAAGTACGGCCGGAGCTTTCTGGCCAAGATGACCAAGGCATAAGCGAGCTTTTCCAGGATGGGGTAGCGGAGCTCTGCTTTTATCAATATCCGGCTGACGTAATAGATGGGAAGCTGCTTCTTTCCTTCTTCCCTTACTAGGACGGAGCTCACCGCCTCTGCCCCTACTCCGAGGTACAAGGTCAGGTCCTCCCCATCCTTTGGGCTCTGAAGGAGGGGAGCCTGAGAGAGTTGTCTTTTCAGCCCTTGGAAGGCCTCTTCGCACTCGGCCGTCCATTCGAACCTTTGATTCCCCCGCAACACCTTAAAGAATGAAGAACACTTGTCTCCTGCCCTGGAGAGGAACCTGCTTAGCCCAGCCAGCTTGCCTGTTAAGCGCTGGACCTCCTTGGTGTCACGTGGTGACTCCAGATCCAGGATGGCCTTGACCTTGTCCGGGTTGGGCTCCACCCCTGCCGGAGTCAGAAGATGCCCGAGGAACTTCCCGCGGCTGGCCCCGAAGACACACTTTAAGGGATTCAGCCTCATTTTAAAACTTCTCAGGGTGGCGAAAGTTTCCTCGAGGTCTTGCAGGTGTGAAACTATGCACTTGCTTTTGATCATTAGGCCGTCGACGTAGACCTCCAAGTTCCTCCCCCTCTGATCCCGGAAGACCCGATCCATCATGCGCTGATAGGTAGCCCCTGCGTTCTTTAACCCAAAGGGCATCATCTTGTAACTGAAGCATCCATCCCTCGTGATGAAGGAAACATCCTTGGTGTTAGGAGGGTGCATCCGGATCTGGTGATAACCTGAAAAAGCATCTAAAAAACTCATGACAGAAAAACCGACGGCTGAATCAACCAGCGCGTCGATCCGAGGCAGGGGATAGCAATCCTTGGGGCATGATTTATTCAACAAAGAAAAGTCAACACACATCCTCCATTTACCACATCCTTTCTTCACCATTACCACATTGGAGATCCAGCCTGGATACTGGATCTCTGAGATGAAGCCCGCCTCCAGGAGCTTCTTGACCTCCTCGCGAATGGGCTCCTCCAGCTTTGTAGCGATGGCTCTCATCTTCTGACGGATGGGGCGGGTGCGGGGATCCAGGTTCAGGCGGTGGCAATCTACATCGGCGTCGATGCCCGGCATGTCCGCCACGCTCCAAGCGAAGACGTCAACGTTGATTTGAATGCAAGCTCGCACCTGCTCCCGGGCCTCGAGACTCAACCCCCCGCTGACCCACACCCTTTGCACCTTTCCCGCTCTGGTGAAGACCTCCATCTCCACCACTACTTCAGCCGGTTCCAGCCGCGACTGCTCCCAACCGGTTCTTGTCTCTTCCTCCAGCTCCAGCTCTCCTTTTCCTCCTCCTCAATCTCCATCGCTTTTACCCCCCTCTGCTGCTGCTGCTCGGCTTCTACGCCTCCCGGGACCTCTCCCTCGACTTCTCTTGCCGCCTGCTCTTCTACTTCCACTGCCCCTTCCGATCTTTCTTGCCTCTCGTTCCTCCGTAACACCTGCACATCCCCTCGCATCTTCTCTGCCTCTTCCTCTCCGGCTTCCTCTCCAGCTATCTTTCTTACCTCCTCTAGTACCATCTCCTCTTCTTCAACAACCTCCTCTAGGGCCGCCATCTCTATCTCCAACTCTTCCGCCTCCGCCATCCACGAAATGGTGTTGACTGCTGTAACGTAACATTGCCTTGCCACCTTCGGGTCTCCCCTGACCCTGACATGCACCCCCCCATTGTTGAACTTGAGGCACTGATGGAACGAGGAGGGGACGCAGCGAAAGGCGCTGATGAGTGGACGCCCGAAGATGGCATTATAGCTGCTTGGGGCATCCACGATCACGAACATGCAGTTCCGCGACACGCCCCCCAACCTTACGTGCAACCCTACCCCTCCTTCTACCTCCTTCCTCTCCCCGGAGAACCCGAACAGAGGTCCATCCGACGCCAAGACCCTCTTCCCTTCAACCCTCATCTCATCAAAAGCTTTCTTGAAGATGACATTAATCGAGCTCCCGTTATCTACCAATATCCTCGAGACCGTATAATTTTCCACCGCCGTCTGGATCACCAGGGCGTCACAGAATGGGTCCTCATAGTCTGGCATGTCTGCTGATGAAAACGTGATCCTTTCTTCTGGTGGGGGAACCTGGGAGGTCGAGGCCACTCCCCTCCGGTACATGGTCTGCAGGCTCCCCTTACGGGTTGCCTCAATCCCCACTCCTCCGTGAATTACCCCGATTCCTCCCCGGGTCCTTACATCCACCCGGTCTTCGCACCTGTCTTCCGCTTTGCCCTGCTGCACCTCCGCTATCCTCATCGGTGGATCCTGCCTCCCTGCTCCTCTGGCCTCCCTCAGCTCTAAGAACTCTGGGCAGGTGGCCGTTGCGTGACCCTCCTCTTGGTGGAAGTCACAAAAGAGCAACGCCTCCCCGCCCCTTCTTCCGTCTCCCCTTCCTCTTCTACCTCCTCGAGCTCCCCTGGCTGCTCCTCTCCCTCTTCCTACTTCCATGGCCTCCTGTGGCGGTGGGGGACGATCCCTCGGCTCCTGCCTCCATGCCGGTCGATCGAACCTCCGGGGCTCCCGCAGGTTATCCCTCCCCCGATAGCCTTCTCCTGGGCCTTGGGGGCGACCCTCCTGGGGCCTCCAACCCAACCGGTTGACTGGCTCCCGGGCCCCCCAACCCTGCTGCTGCCCAAACCTTCGGGGCTCCTCCCTTCTCCTTTCTTCCCTCTGCTCCCTCTGCTCTCTTGACTCCTTCTGTCTTCTCGCTGCTGGTTCCTTCCCGTCATCCTCTGCTAGCTTGGCCAACTTCCTGGCGAATGCTGGGTTTGCTCTCTCGAAGTCAATCTCCTTTGCCGCCCTCTTCATGAGCTCCTCAAAGGAGAGGGGGGGCATCCTCTTCAACTCCATGCTAAAAAATCCCGGTCTCAGCCCCAGGGTGAAGGCCAGCATCAGCGCGTACCCTGGAACCTCCTGGACCAGAAGGATCTCCTCCTGAAACCGGTCGACATAGTGACCCAGCGTCTCATCCGGCCTCTGCCTCACCGCAAACATACACTCCGCTTCCTTCTTCCGCTTCTTTGAGGTTGAGAACCTTAACAGGAAACTTCTCCGCAGATCTTCAAAACAGTAGATTGACCTTGCTGGCAACTGGTGGAACCAGTCCCGAGCCTTCTCTTTCAACGTGATGGCGAACAGTCGGCACTTGAAGGCATCTGTCATCTGTCTTATTGACACAACGTCTTCAAACCACTGTACGTGCTGCACCGGGTCATCCTTCCCTGAGTAGTAGAACATGTCGGGCTCTCGGAACCCCTCCGGTACCGGAGCCGAGATGATGAGGTCGCTAAATGGGCTCTCGCCTCCTGCCTGGCGAGAAGGCACGTCTCGTGGCCTCGGCTGGCTTGCCCGATCCGCGAGACCGTGCCCTGGGAAGAGTTCCCGCACCGCCGCCTCCTTCTCCCCTGGCTTTGTCAGTGCCTCCTTGCCCGGGCGCTGGCTCTGGCCCGGGAATAGCTCCCGCGCCGCCATATCTCTCTCGCCAGCCTCGCCCGGGACCTTCTTTCCTGGGCGCTGCCCTGGGGCGTTCTCGCCCAAGAGCGGAACCTCTTCTATCGGGACCTGAGGGGTGGCCCACTCGCCTCTCGCCGAGATGGCCAAGCTGATCGTCTGCAGAACCTCTCGCCTGAACTCATCCAGCATCCTCTTCGTCGCTTCCTCTCCCCGGGTGGGGGAGCCTCCAGAACCTGACCCTTCACCTTCACCTCCAGCCATGGGACAAAACTTAAGGCTTTCTTGAATCGGCTGCCTTCCACGCTCACCGCACCAGAACTGTTGAAGCTAAATATGGCCCCAACTGAAGTTCGAAGAAAAAAGGGGGGCAGCCAAAACCTACTTCTCTCAAGTCTCACCCCTTGACTGGATTCTAAGGACCTAAGACTGACCCAAAAGCCTCAGCAGGGAGGTCTCACCTCACACCCGGAAGATCTCTGAGAGCTTCCCCTCCAAAGTCAAAGCTGGGCTGGGAGCTCCTTAGAAAGCACTGAAATTTTGGGGGACAATGATCGCTTGCTTTCTAAGGAGCCCTTATGGGTCTATTTATAGCATTTTGCTGTCATGAATTTACTGAAAAGCCCCTGGTTGATCTGCCAATAGCCAAATCCCGTTGTTTTTCTTAGGGTACTGAAGTAATTTCTCCTGAGGGCAATTAGGACATTCTTCCAAAGACCCTGGGACCCACTCGGCGAGAGCTGGTGCCGAGACCTTTCGGCCCAGGGCGTGGCGTGAACGTTCTCGCCCAACGTAGGCGAGAACTCTTCGGGATAGAAGCCTGGTTTGGGCGAGAGCGCTTCCGCGCAGGCCGCGTTTGACGCTCTCGTCCTACAGTTTCTCTTTCAACGAGCCGGCGAGAGCATTCTCGCCTTCTTTGGGCGAGATCCTCCTTAGGGCGGGAACACTTCGGCTAACCCACCTGTGACCATTGTGCCTCCTTGTCTGTCTCAGCGAATATGGGGTTGTACATCAATGTGCTTGTCACGACTCCCACTTTTATGTTCTTAGCAAAGAACACTGCTGCAGCATTATCGCATAGAAGCTTCATTGGCTTAGGAACTGTATCCATCACCCTAAGCCCTGAAGAAAAATTCTTCAGCCATAACGCTTGCTTAGTTGCTTCATAACATGCAATAAATTCTACCTCCATGGTTGAGTATGCAATAAGAGTTTGCTTGGTACTCTTCCAAGCCACTGCACCACTAGCCAACATAAAAATGTAGCCAGAAGTGGATTTCCTCAAATCTTGGCAGCCTGCAAAGTCTGCATCTGTGTATCCGACCAAGTCCAGATGGTCGGACTCTCTATATATAAGCATGTAATATTTTGTCCCCTGGAGATATCGCATAACTTTCTTGGCAGCTGTCCAGTGCTCTATCCCAGGATTACTTTGATATCTTCCCAACATCCCCACGACGAAAGTAATGTCTGGTCTAGTGCAAACATCTAAATAGACCAAACTGCCAACTACTGACGCATATGGAATGTTTTTCATGGATTCCAATTCCAGAGAGTTTTTGGGACATTGTGACAAACTAAATTTGTCACCCTTCACAATAGGAGCCATTGAGCTAGAACAATTTCTCATATTGAATCTTTCCAGAATTTTGTTGATATAGGCCTTCTGAGATAACCCCAAGATCCTTCTGGATCTATCTCTATGTATCTCAATTCCTATAACATATGAAGCCTCCCCTAAATCTTTCATATCAAAATTCTGAGAGAGAAATTGTTTAGTCTCCCATATCATTCCCAAATTGTTACTTGCTAGCAAAATATCAGCAACATATAGGACTAAAAACATGAATCTGCTCCCATTGACCTTAATGTATATACAATGATCCACAATATTTTCCTCGAATCCAAATGAGGTAATAACGTTGTGGAACCTTATATACCACTGTCGTGAGCCTTGTTTAATCACATATATTGATTTCTTTAGTTTGCATACAAGGTTAAGGCCATTCTCTGAAATGAAACCTTCAGGCTGACTCATGTATACTTCCTCTTCAAGTTCCCCATTTAAGAATGCCGTTTTGACATCCATTTGATGTAGCTCCAGGCCAAAATGAGCTATGAGGGCCATGATAATCCTTAGTGAGTCCTTCTTTGATACTGGAGAGAAGGTGTCATGGTAATCTATGCCCTCCTTTTGAAGGAACCCTTTGGTAACAAGTCTTGCCTTATATCGTTCGATGTTACCATAGGTATCAACTTTTGTCTTGTAGACCCATTTGGAACCTACAACCCGAAAACCTTCTGGTAATTCTACTAGCTCTCATACTTGATTGTTTGCCATTGAGTTTAATTCATCCTTCATAGCTTCATACCATTTTTCAGAATCTATGCGGTTTACGGCCTCTGAAAAGGTGATGGGGTCTTGATTGAGTCCAGACATGTAGTCGGTATCTTGCAAATATACAACGTAATCAGCTGGAATAGCCGACCTTTTGACTCTTGAATATCTCCGAAGATCTGATTGATCTAGTGGTTGTGGTGCAGTCTCCAATGGTGGTGGTTCCTGAATGACTGGTTCACTAGCCACATATTCATGAGCGCTCTGGATAGGAGGATCATTGATCTCTTCTTCATAAGTTGGGATTTGAATAGGTAGGTGTTGAGCCACAATAGGTATGAGCCCTCCAGGTTTAACGCCACTACCATAAGGTACAGTCTCCTGCACCTCTTCTATACCAACATTATGAGTACATCTCTCATCAGGATGAGATTCCTCAAGAAATCTGGCATTCCTGGCTTCTACTACTTTAAGCGTGTGAGAGGGACAATAAAATCTAAAACCCTTGGATTTTTCTGCATAGCCAATGAAGAAACCATTCACTGTCCTTGGGTCTAATTTCTTTTCATGTGGGTTGTACACCCTAACCTCTACTTGACAGCCCCATATGTGCACATGATTCAAACTGGGCTTCCATCCATTCCATAGCTCAAAAGGTGTTTTATAAACCGACTTGGATGGAACCCTGTTTAAGACGTACACGGCCGTTTTCAAGGCTTCACTCCACATGCGAGGAGGGAGAGATGAGACACATGTCATGCTCCTTACCATATCCATCAAAGTACAATTCCTTCTTTCAGCTACACCAATTTGTTGTGGTGTGTCACGCGTCATATATTGAGCTATGATTCTATGTTCCTGAAGGAATTTAGCGAATGGACCAGGTCTTTGACTTCCTTCTATGAACCTACCATAATATTCACCATCACTGTCAGATCTCACGATTTTAATACTCAAGCTAGACTGTTTCTCTGCCTCTGCCTTATAGACCTTGAAAGCATCGAGTGCTTCAGATTTGTCATTCAGGAGGTATAGATACATGTATCTTGTAAAATCGTCAATGAAAGTAATGAAATACTTTTGATCATTTATACAAGGAGTGGTAAATTGTCCACATATATCAGTGTGAATTAGCATTAGTTTTGAATCGCTTCTTCTAGCTCCTTTACTGGACTTGCTAATATGCTTTCCCTTTATGCATGCTCTGCAAGTTCCAAAGTCAGTGAAATCAAGTGTCTGAATGACACCTTCCTTCACTAATCTTTTAAGGCGCTCTATGGTGATGTGCCCCAATCTCCTATGCCATAAGCTAGATGAGTTGTTGTTTTTCACATTTATATAACTACTATTGTTGGGTATTGTATCCACAATGTACATGATTTAAAGAAGCCCCTGGACAAGCTAAGGTCAATAGACAATGTATTTGATAAAATCTTTCAAGTTGTACTTGCAGTTATTCCACGCTAAGTGCACACTAATGTCAGGGTGCAGTAGGTCAATATACACGGGTCTGCACGACGTAATCCCTCATTGAGCAGATCAGTGTGTTGGCCTACGTGTACTCTCTCTATTGGAGTGCACTTACTTTCAAGTACAGGGCCGTGCTTATGCAAGAGAAGACAAGGAGCAAGGATGGGTCAAGGAGCAGCTCTTGGGTGGAAAGGCGAAAATTCGTCCAAGTATAATTCGACGAGAATCACCAAGTGATTCTCGCCGATTCGGGGAGAATCACTAGTGATTCTCGCCGAATCGTCGAGAATCATTAGTAATTCTCGCCGACTCTTTCCGGCTACCTCAAAACGGTGCCAAGTAAGATTCGGCGAGAATCACTAGTGATTCTCGCCGAACCCATCGCAGAGCAGATCATGAATACCAAGTAATATTCGTTGAGAATCAAAAAGTGATTCGGCGAAAATCACTAGTGATTCTCGACGAATCGTCGAGAATCACTAGTGATTCTCGCCGATTCGTCGAGAATCACATGCGATTCTCGCCGATTTTTACTTAGCGATTTCTCTGGAAGTTCCTGAACCGGATTCTGCCGCTGTCAATGTTCTGGACCTGTATTTAGGGATTCTTATTGTGGGTCCCACAACGGTCTTATTGGAGTTATCTACAGTATATATATTCGGGTATTTTGAACAGTAGCCACACACAGAAAAGAAGCCGAGCACGATCTAACCCTAAAATCGCGAGTTCCGCTCCGCCGCCGCCGTCGTCGCTCGAGCAAGTTGGTCGCCGCTGTTGATCGCGTTTCTTCCCGATCTCCGGCGACAGAAGCTTAGCCAAGCTTAGAGTCTCACGCGTCTATCCAGAGATCCCTTGTCTCTCGATTTGTCGATCGGGAAAAACTTCCCCGTCCGAATCGATTGAGACGACCGATCCTCGTGTGACCGTTGGTAGACCTAGCTAGCTTCGCTACGAAGTTTGGATCTCCAAAGTACAGCAGCCGCACATCGTCGTCGTCGCCGATCCCGTGAACCTAGCCGCCGCCCTTCTTGCCGCCGCCGGTTCCGGGGAGATCCTCTCCAAGAGAGTTTAGGGTTGTGGACTTTTCGTGGACTTCAAGAACACGTCGTCAACGAAGAGGGACACCTTGTCTCCAAACGTAGTTTGTATCTTTTGTACATTCTATTTCATTTTTGTTGTAAAGGAACGGTGGTTTTGTGTTGTAAGGGTTGAGTGCAACCCGTTTTGTGGGAGTGTTGACTCCCACGTGTGGAAGGGTTCCTTCCGATAGTGCAGGGATTGGATTTCAATCCTGTTGGAGAAGAGACCGAGTCGTCCCTGTTTGGGAGATAGGTCGAAGGGGGAAAGTGGATGTACCCAAGTCGGGGAACCACTATAAATAGCTTGTGTACTCTGTTGTGCTGTGTTGTTTTATTTTCATGCGCAGGTACAATTTAAATTCCGCAAAAGCGTTGCACGTCACCTATTCCCCCCCCATAGGTGAACATAGTTGACACTAGGTGGACTTTCAAGTGGTATCAGAGGGAGGTTACTCATCAAAAAGGTTAACAGCTTGAGTTGAATCCTGCCACTAGTGTCAAGAAGAAGACAAATATCTACTATGGACGGGCTCAAGTACACAGGCAAGATCCCAGTGTGCACCAGGATCAACTTTCCTATCTGGAAGGAAAGGATCAGGTTTTACATGGAAGCAGTTGATCCTCGACTCTTCATGATCGTGGAGGAGGGACCTTATGTCCCCACTAAGGCATCCACCATTGATCCTACCCAGAAAGTGCCAAAGAAACTTTCTGAAATGGACAAGGAAGAGATGGTGCTAGTAGGACTTGACAAGAAGGCGCGAAACATTCTGGTCAGCGCAGTTGATGACTCAATGATGCAAAACTTCAGCAACTGCAGGACAGCACAGGAGATCTGGCAGTGCCTGATCATCCTAATGGAGGGCACGGATGAAGTGATGGATGATCGGAGATCCCTCCTGAACCAGAAATATGAGGCCTTCAGACAAGGGCCTAAGGAAGAGATCGGAGTCACCTACGAGAACTTCCTCAAGATTGTCAACGCCCTCAAAGGATACGGAAGAGTGTTCACCAATGGTGAACTCAATGATAAATTCCTTAGGTCCCTTACTAAGGAATGAGACACAAAGATCTCCGCCATCTGAGAGTTTGGCAGACTAGCTGAAACAGACCCGCAAATCCTGTTTGGTAAGCTGATGTCCTATGAGCTTCAGCTGAACACCAGGAAAGCAGAAGAAGAAGCAGAGAAGGGTGCAGCCAAAGAAAAGACTGTGGCTCTAAAAGCCAGTCACTCCAGAAAAGGCAAGGGTGCGGTTTCATACCGTGCCAGGAAAAAGGATGAGGAGGAGGACTCCGAGCCATGCTCCTCCAGCTCAGAGCTGTCGGAGGAGGATTTCTCCCTCATCACTCGAGAGTTCAAGAAGTTCCTCAAGATGAGGAATCAAAGAAAGAGAGACGGCTCCTCCTCCAGGCATCAGAAGAAAAATTATTCTTCTGACAGGTATGCTTCTAGACCGAACAAACATCGCTCCTCTGACATTATTTGCTTTGCATGCAATAAGACAGGACACGTCGTGGCCGACTGCTATCAAGGTAAGAGAGAAAAAGGGAAAGAAGAGGAGCACAAATCTTCGAGAGATAAGAAGAAAGAACGGAGCTACATCGCTAAAAGGCCAAAGACACTGAGTGAGTCTGATTCCTCAGACTCCAGTGATGATGAGGAAGCCTACTTCGGGTTGGTGGGTCGCTCCGACTCAGAAGGAGAATGCCCCCCATTTACTGGGAAGGTAAAAGCTCACACTCCTCTCTCCGACTCCGACTCTGATCCTGAGTCTCAGGATGATGAACCTGAGGATAGCCCTTCGGCCCGTGAAGCGGAGCTCCTCGAGAAATATGAGCTTCTGCTCAACACTTTCGAGGAGTGCCGTAAGAGACTGAAGGCTGAGAAGAAGGAAGTGAAATTCCTTAAGGGTGAGTGTGTATCCCTAAGGGAAGAGGTCACTAGCTTGATTTCTCTCCGACAGGAGCACCTCGACCTGACTTCAAAGCATTCAGAGTCTCTAAAGCTCCTTGATCTTAAGCAGGAGGAAGTCGACAAGTTAGAAGAACAACTTGCGGCAGAAAGGAAGATCGTCAAGAGCTTCTCTATGCCAAAAACAGTTCTTCCATTCGTTGATACCTTCTCTGCTCATGCCAAAGGAGCTGGCTTGGGGCATGTAGGGGTATCTGGTTCCTCATCCAGGAGAAACAGGAACCAGAGGAAGAATAAGGCCGTCAAGAAGGCCACTGCTGATGAAAAGGGTAAGGCTCCTCTTAGTCCTGTTGCGTTCAGAAAGCCTAGCTTTCCTTGCAACCAACATGACTTTGAATCAACCTTTGGTCATAATTTCCGGCCCTCGGTTGCAAAGCCAAAGAGCCGATATGATGGTTGGAACTTTCCCCGGAACTTCGGTGAGAGTGCCTTCAAGGCACCTTATGAGGAAATCCACATGGGAAATTATGGTCAATTCTCTAGCGGCCATAATGGAAAGCAGTCACCAAAAGCCAAGCCTGTTATACAGAAGGTGACGAAGTCATGTGACTGCTGTCACCATGAGGCCTCCACCTCCAGATCCAAGGCCCCAGCTGTACCCACCGTTCCCAGGGTAAGGCCGGAGCCTAGGAAGAGGTACAACAGATTCGACTGTTGGTGCTGTGGCAAAGTCGGTCACTTTGCCGTGGATTGTTGGTTTAATCCAAGGTATTACGAGACTCCCTATGTTAGCAATGCGAGGCCGACCACTCGTAGGGTTAACCAACAGAGGGGGAGTGTGCTAACCAGGAATCTAGGACCCAAGTTCGATTGGGTTCCTAAGGCAAATTAATTTTGTTTTGCAGGAATGTCCAAAGGCCACCAAAACGCCGATCTGGTATTTGGATAGTGGATGCTCCCGGCATATGACTGGGACAAGAAGCCTGCTGCGTGATTACACTCCAGTCGAGAATGGACCCAAAGTCATCTTTGGAGGGTCAGATCGAGGAGTCACCAGAGGTTACGGTATGATTTCCAACGGTATAATCTCTATCACCGACGTGGCTTATGTTGAAGGGTTAAACCATAACCTGATCAGTGTAAGTCAGTTATGTGACAAAGGTTATGACGTTAAGTTCTGCAAGGATAAATGTCTGATAATTTCACATACCTCTTCTGAGACGGTATTATCAGGTATTAGGAGCAGAAATATCTTCTGCTTAGATTTTCTCATTGTAGATTCATCTACCCCCGTATGCCTTGTGGCAACAGGCAGTGCATCTCTTTGTGATCAATGGCACAAGAGATTGGCACATATTAATTTCAAGACAATTAGTATGCTGTTTTCTAAGAACTTAGTAAGGGATGCTCCCAGTATCAAGTGCATCAAAGATAGCCCCTGTCCTGCATGCCAGATGGGCAAACAGACTCGGGCTACCTTTAAGAGCATCGCAGACAAAGACTCTTCCCGATGTCTTTACCTTTTACATATGGACTTGTTTGGTCCAATGCAAGTTCATAGCTTGGGAGGCAAGTCCTATACGCTAGTGATAGTTGATGATCATTCTCGGTTTACATGGGTGTTCTTTTTGAAACGAAAGTCAGATACGTTTGACATCTTCACTAGTTTTGTCAAGCAGGTTCAGAACGAATTTAACTGCTCAGTGGTCAAAATCAGAAGTGACCATGGAACAGAATTTGAATCTGGTGCTATGACAGAATTTTGTGAAGAACAAGGTATCTTTCATGAGTTTTCCTCCCCGCGCACTCCTCAGCAAAATGGAGTTGCGGAGAGGAGAAATAGAACTCTCATTGAAGCCTGCACGACAATGTTGAAAGACGCTTCTCTCCCGGAATACTTCTGGGCAGAGGCTGTCAATACAGCTTGTCATGTACAAAACCGAGCATTGATCAACAAGCATCATCGTAAGACGCCTTACGAGCTACTGAAAGGCAGGAAACCAACCATGTCCTACTTGAGGATTTTTGGTTGGAGATGCTATGTACTGAATAATGGGAAGTACCCGCGTACTACATTTGGTGAAAAATGCTTCGAAGGCATATTCATGGGCTATAGTTCCCACAGTCGGGCATATAGGGTCTTCAATAAGAAAACCCTAGTGGTAGAAGAATCAATAAATGTTGTATTTGATGAAGGAAGTTTGCTTAACAGCAATTCTTCCAGTGGTATTCTTGAAGATGCAGGTGCACGACTTGAACAGCTGAGTCTGGATGAGACTGCTAAAGATGACACTCCTAAGTACGTCAAAGTTTCCACCTCAACGTCATCTGAAAATGTTGAAGCTCAAAATGGAACAAATCTCTTAGAAGAAGGAGAAGCCCAAGAAGTAGTCGAAGCTCCAGACGCCAAACTTCTAGAGCTCCGGCACGTGAGTGATCATCCTAGAGATCAGATCATCGGAGATCCTCGTGTCGGTGTAAGAACTCGAAGAGGTACTATTAACGAAGTATTGCATCTTAGCTTCCTGTCACAGGTTGAGCCAAAGAAGTTAGACGAGGCGAACAAGGATGCGGCATGGATTCTGGCCATGCAAGATGAACTACATCAATTCGAATGTTGCAACATTTGGACACTAGTTCCCAGACCATACAAGCAGAATGTGATTGTCACCAAGTGGATCTTCAGAAACAAACTGGATGAACATGGTGTCATCGTAAAGAACAAGGCCAGGCTGGTGGCTCAAGGTTACAGACAGGAGGAGGGGATTGACTTCGACCAGACCTTCGCACCAGTAGCAAGGCTCGAGGCAATCAGATTGTTCCTAGCGTATGCTTCACACAAAGGATTCACAGTCTATCAAATGGATGTGAAATCAGCATTCTTGAACGGAGACCTGAAAGAGGAAGTATACGTCGCTCAACCCCCAGGGATGACAGGAAAAGCACTTCCGGGACGTGTCAATTCCTCGGAAGAAGGCTTATCTCATGGAACAGCAGGAAGCAGAATTGTGTAGCTACCTCCACAGCAGAGTCTGAGTACATCTCGGCAGGCAGCTACTGCGCACAACTCCTATGGATCAGAAACCAGTTAGCCGACTACAACCTTCAGTTCAAGGAAGTTCCAATGTACTGCGACTCCTCCAGTGCAATTGCCATTGCCAACAATCCGGTATCGCACAGTAGAACGAAGCATATTGAAGTGCGCTACCACTTCATTCAGGAGCACGTGGAGAACAAGGACATCTCTCTCTATTATGTCCCCACGGACAAGCAGATTGCTGATATATTCACAAAGCCCTTAGACGAGGCCAAGTTCAATCTTTTCAAGACTGAATTGGGGATGCTCAATTATGAGGAATGAAGACTACAGAAGCTCCAGGCTCGTACACGATCTGAGGGGGAGCAAGGAACTCAAGTGTGAGCACAGACGCAAGAACTGAGGGGGAGCAAGGGGTCAAATGCTACCGACCCCGATTTGCAGAAGCCGAAAAGGGGGAGATTACCCTCTCGGCTAAGGTGGCTCCAAGCTTGCTCCCAAGATATTAGTATTGGTAATGGATAACTCACTCAACTCAATTTCAAGTTTATGGTTTTCATTCTCATATGCTCTATTCACCTTAGCTTGTAGGCTTTAGGCTTCTTCAAATAGGGGGAGATTGTTGGGTATTGTATCCACAATGTACCTGATTTGAAGAAGCCCCTGGACAAGCTAAGGTCAATAGACAATGTATTTGATAAAATCTTTCAAGTTGTACTTGCAGTTATTCCACGCTAAGTGCACACCAATGTCAGGGTGCAGTAGGTCAATATACACGGGTCTGCACGACGTAATCCCTCGTTGAGCAGATCAGTGTGTTGGCCTACGTGTACTCTCTCTATTGGAGTGCACTTACTTTCAAGTACAGGGTCGTGCTTATGCAAGAGAAGACAAGGAGCAACATGATGGGTCAAGGAGCAGCTCTTGGGTGGAAAGACGAAAATTCGTCTAAGTATAATTCGACGAGAATCACCAAGTGATTCTCGCCGATTCGGCGAAAATCACTAGTGATTCTCGCCGAATCGTCGAGAATCATTAGTGATTCTCGCCGACTTTTTCCGGCTACCTCAAAACGGTGCCAAGTAAGATTCGGCGAGAATCACTAGTGATTCTCGCCGAACCCATCGCAGAGCAGATCATGAATACCAAGTAATATTCGTTGAGAATCAAAAAGTGATTCGGCGAGAATCACTAGTGATTCTCGACGAATCGTCGAGAATCACTAGTGATTCTCGCCGATTCGTCGAGAATCACCTGCGATTCTCGCAGATTTTTACTTAGCGATTTCTCTGGAAGTTCCTGAACCGGATTCTGCCGCTGTCAATGTTCTGGACCGGGATTTAGGGATTCTTCTTGTGGGTCCCACAACGGTCTTATTGGAGTTGTCTACAGTATATATATTCGGGTATTTTGAACAGTAGCCACACACAGAAAAGAAGTCGAGCACGATCTAACCCTAAAATCGCGAGTTCCGCTCCGCCGCCGCCATCGTCGCTCGAGCAAGTTGGTCGCCGCTGTTGATCGCGTTTCTTCCCGATCTCCGGTGACAGAAGCTTAGCCAAGCTTAGAGTCTCACACGTCTATCCAGAGATCCCTTGTCTCTCGATTTGTCGATCGGGAAAAACTTCCCCGTCCGAATCGATTGAGACGACCGATCCTCGTGTGACCGTTGGTAGACCTAGCTAGCTTCGCTACGAAGTTTGGATCTCCAAAGTACAGCAGCCGCACATCGTCGTCGTCGCCGATCCCGTGAACCTAGCCGCCGCCCTTCTTGCCGCCGCCGGTTCCGGGGAGATCCTCTCCAAGAGAGTCTAGGGTTGTGGACTTTTCGTGGACTTCAAGAACACGTCGTCAACGAAGAGGGACACCTTGTCTCCAAACGTAGTTTGTATCTTTTGTACATTCTATTTCATTTTTATTGTAAAGGAACGGTGGTTCCGTGTTGTAAGGGTTGAGTGCAACCCGTTTTGTGGGAGTGTTGACTCGCACGTGTGGAAGGGTTCCTTCTGATAGTGCAGGGATTGGATTTCAATCCTGTTGGAGAAGAGACCGAGTCGTCCCTGTTTGGGAGATAGGTCGAAGGGGGAAAGTGGATGTACCCAAGTCGAGGAACCACTATAAATAGCTTGTGTACTCTGTTGTGCTGTGTTGTTTTATTTTCGTGTGCAGGTACAATTTAAATTCCGCAAAAGCGCTGCACGTCACCTATTCCCCCCCCCCCCCATAGGTGAGCATAGTTGACACTAGGTGGACTTTCAACTATTATCATGCATTGTAGTGAATGATTGTAAATAGTTTAAATCTAGATCAAAACTATATAACCCATCTGTCAATATACCAGAGCCAATAGTTATTGAATCTTTAATGATCAGAAAAGAAATGTCTTTAAACTGAAAATCAAAGCCCGTAGACTCTAGTCTGGATACAAATAATAAGTTTTTGGAAAAACTCGGAATATAAAAAGTCTTCTCTAGATCCAAAATATATCCGGTCTTCAGGACAAGCCTTTATGTCCCAACACCTTCAACGGAAGATGGCCTCTTGTTCCCCGAATAGACGCAGAGTTCTCCATCACTGGGTTTCCTTAGGCTTTGAAACCTCTGCATGACAGTAGAGACATGGATTGTAGAACCCGAATCAATCCACCACGTGTTATAAAAATTATGAGAATGTACAAAATTTGATTCATAACACACTAAAGATGTCATACCTCCAGTTTTAGTGAGCCATGCTTTGTACTTATGACAGTCTTTTTTCATGTGACCCTTTTTCTTACAGAAAAAACTTGTTGATAGCTTTGAGTTGTCTGGTTTCTTTATGGAACCTGCTATCCCTTTGCCTTTATCCTTTGAGTCACCCTTAGGTTTTGAGGACTGCCCTTTCTTGTGTGACACAAGATTCACCGATTCCAATTTCTCTTGCTTCAGCCTGCCTTGCTCTTGAACACACATGTTCAAAAGCTCATTCACCGACCATTTTTCCTTATGTGTCATATAAGACAACTTAAATGCGGTGTAGTCAGCGGGCAATGAAGTCAGAATAAAGTGGACCAAAAAGGACTCGGAAAAGTCGACATCTAAAGCCTTCAGCTGAGCAGCTATGTCTCTCATCTCCATAATGTGTCCTCTTACGCTTTTTGTTCCTTTAAGTTTCATGGAACAGAGCTTTGCCATTAGGGTGCTGGCCCGAGCTTTATCCGAGCTGACGAACTGTTCATCAATGGCCCCCATCAGTTCCTTAGCAGTTCTGCATTCGGGGATAGATCCCCTTATGCTTTGACTGACGTGGGTCTTGATTACCATTATACTAAGACGATTGGATCTTTCCCATCGCTCGTACAAGGTACGGTCAACTGTTGTGCTCTCTGTCGTGGGGAGAGCTGGCTCCTCAGTTCGAAGAGCCAGATCTAAATCCATGCACCCTAAGGCTAGAAGCACCTTATCCTTCCATATCTTATAGTTATCCCAGGAAAGAGTGGGGATGAATTGAGTTGGGTCGATAACAGTGTTAAAAACTGCAAGAAAAACATAAGACGTATGCTTACAATTAATTATTAAAGCAACGAAAAAATAAAAGTCAATGAGCATTATGAAAGACTTTATTTAACAATTAACTCACGTTAATTGTTAACGATAAGAATCCAGTCTCCCTTTGGGCAAAGACTGCTATCGCATTGGATTTTATCTCACTTTATTTATATATAGCTAGGAAAGAGTATACCAAGATTGTTGGAAACTCATACCTGTGGGCATAGATATCGGTTGATCTTAGTATATGCCTCCTACTATAAACCAATTAAAATTCTACAGTGTTATTTATTACTTCCCTGTAGGGCCGGGTATCAAGTAACACTAGAACATAATTGCAACGTGCAAAATTTAGAGCGAGTGATTTGAACGCACCCCATGATGAGTTCCCTGTAAATCACTTTATCGAGCTTATCAGGATGCTTTGGCTACTCCTGAGAAACTCGATAAACATTATTCTAATTGGTGCACTTGAGACATTGGAAGCTCAAAACCAAAGAACCCAAATCCAATCACCAAACAATGCCTCCAAGAACTGTAACTCTGCGACGTCCAAAACTTGATGTTGAAGTGTTCCCTCCAATCTTTATCCTTGCACCTCCATCGCCATGAGAAAACCAAATCTTCAGCACAAGAGTGCTTCCAAAAGTGCATGACGCAGACGAGTATGGTGATCGGATTCGGGTCAAGTGTGTGAGATGGTTCGTTGCCATAAAAATTACATTCCAAACGTAGAAATATATTACATAGCCATGAAAAAATATTACATCCATCACAAAAAATGGCAACGAACAACCACCACAATCTCTGACCACAACGTTTGTTAAAATTGGAGACCGGGCGGTCTGTCTTGGCGGGTTGGAGACCGCGCGGTCTGGCGGCTTGACTCTTCGGCTTGTTAACCGGGCGGTCTAGCGATCTTCATCGGCGACCTATCTGCTTCTCTTATGGTAAGCCGTGCGGTTAGCCCTTCTGTCTAACCGCGCGGCTTGTGCGGTTTTACCTTGTACAGTCCGCTTAACTTGTATTTTTTAGTCCCACATCTCTTATTTGTATTCTCTCTTCTCTCCTCCATTCTATATAAGGGAGGGCATACCTTTGTAATAGATATCATTTTTGGATAATAAAATTTCAATTATTCAAAAGTTATTCTGCTTGTTCTCTCTTTTTACTGCTTTCTAACATGGTATCAGAGGACTCGATCTACTCCTCCTGATTCTGTGTCTTGCTGTCTGCCCGGCTTGTTGTGCCGGTTTGCTTTCTATTCGCGCGGCCTATTCTCTAGTCGTTCGCCTTCTTCTGCTCGCCCGGCCTGTTCTCTAGCCGGTCGCCCTCTTCTGTTCGCACGGCCTGTCCTCTAGCCGTTCGCCCTCTTCCCCTCTGCTTGTGTCTGCAGCTAGGTCGTGGCCTTTCTGGCCGCTGGATTTAGTCCCTTGAGACCGCTGCCGCCCTTCTTTCTTTGCGCGGATTGTTACCTACCCGCCGCCTCCTATCGCAGCGACCTGATTTTTGTCCCTGCTCCTGTTCGTGCGGCTTGTCCTCTAGCCGCTCGACTTCTTCCCCTCTGCTTGCGTCTGCGGTTTGGTCGTGGCTTTTCTGGCCGCTGGTTTCTACCCTCGAGACCGCTGCAGCTTTTCTTCCTATCCGTGCGGGTTGTATCCTAACCGCCCGGCTTCCCTTGTTTCCCGCTGCTATGGCTTTTTCTGATGCCTCTACTGCCACCACCCCTGTTGCCAATCCGGCTCCACCTCTTCCCCTACTCCTTCCGGGAACCTTGGGACCGTTTCCAAACTTGTTGGCTCCAACTACCCGGATTGGAGCGTCTCTTTCACCTTTCTTCTTCGCTCACAACGCAAACGCCACCACCTCGTTGATGACCCACCTCCTATCACTTCACCTCTCTTTGATGACTGGGATGCCAGTGACGCGCTTGTGCGTACTTGGCTTGCGAACAGTCTTTCTGATGAGTGCCTTCCCGTCATACGTCATGATGAGACGGTCAAGGCCGCTTGGCTTCATCTTGCCGCTTTGTACTCCAAAGGGGCTCAGACTTCCCGCATCTATACGTTGTATGCGGACCTCTTTGCCCGTCCCACCTTGTCTCCTGCTGCTGCCTACCAACAGGTCCAGGCTCTTGGGGCTGAGATTCTTCAGAATCGTCCTTTTTCTGCGGATTTGGCTCAACAACACAAGCACTTCCAGGAGCTTCTGGTCGTGTGTTATCTGCTCCGGCTTCCCGATACTTATGACATGATCCGCCAGCAAATTCTGGGTGAGGCTGAATCTCCCACTTTAGATGCCACCGCTGCCCGCATCGCTGCTGTTACCTCTCTCCTTCAGCGCCCGCTATTGCCCGCTCCTTCTCCCCCACCGGACCACTATTCTCATCAGGCTCAGCGCAGTGGCTCTGGTAGTCGCGGTCATCAGACCGGCGGCCGTGCTTCTTCCCGCTACATCTGTTCTCATTGTGGCCGCACCGGCCATACTTTCGAACGCTGCTGGACAAAGCATCCTCATCTTCGCCCCTCCGGTGACTCTTCCAAGCCATCTGCCTCTGTTGTGACTTCTTCAGGTAGTGCCCACGTGGTGACTCAAGGTAAATGGCTTATCGACTCTGGTGCCACTAATCACATGACGGGCAACCCTCAGTGCTTCTCCTTGCTCGAACATCATGATCGGTTGCCCCCGGTCCTAATTGCGGATGGTTCTCCCTCCCCGGTTCATGGGACGGGTGTGGTTCATGTTACTCCCTCACTAAGCCTAGCGGACACTCTCTATGTGCCCAAGTTTCCGTGCAATCTGTTGTCTGTTACCTCTTTATGTAAACAGCTTCAGTGTTCTGTGACCTTTACACCAAACTTCTTGTTCTTTTCAGGATCCGAGCTCCCACCGGACGATTGCTACTGGGACTGAGAGCGGCGGCCTCTACTTCCTCGACAATGTTTCCGCCTTATCTGCCTTCTCCTCTTCCTGTACGGATCTTCTGCAGTGGCATCTCCGTCTTGGTCATCCTCCTCCCCGTATACTACATCAGCTTCTGCCGCACCTCCTTCCATCCAGTGCTCCTCTCCAATGCGACGCCTGTCAACTCGGCAAGCATCACCGTTCCTCCTTCCCGCCGAAGCTCGGACGGGGCTCTACTCGTCCTTTTGATCTTGTCCACTCTGATATCTGGGGACCTGCTCCTACCCTCACCATTGGTCGGGGTAGTTCTTATTTTGTAACCTTTATAGATGATTTTTCTCGTTGTACTTGGGTGTATCTCCTCCGAGATCGCTCTGAACTTTTAGATGTATGGATATCCTTTTATCAGTTGATTAAAAATCAGTTCAATCTTTGTATTAAAACTCTTCGTTCTGATAATGCTAAGGAATATCTAAGTCATGCTTTTACTTCTTTTTGTGTGCAACATGACATTATTCATCAGACTAGCTGTGTTTACACCTCCCAACAAAATGGGGTGGCGGAACGCAAAAACCGTCACCTCCTCGATGTGGCCCGCACTTTAATGACCCAGATGCATGTCCCTCGCTCGTATTGGGGCTATGTCGTTCTCCTTGCCTGCTACCTCATCAATCGTCTTCCATCCACCCTTCTCCGCGGGAAAACACCCTTCTCCATTCTCTATCCGGACAAGGAGCCCTTTCCTCTCCCTCTCCGCATCTTTGGCTGCACTGCCTTTGTCCATACGCCATCTGCCACCCGTGACAAGCTTTCCCCCCGCTCCACCAAATGTGTCTTTCTGGGGTACTCCACCACTCAGAAAGGCTATTGTTGCTTTAACCCTGTTCTTCGTCAGCAGTTCGTCTCTGCTGACGTTACCTTCTTCGAGAATGCCTCCTACTTCTCGGCTCCCTCCTCCTCTCCTTCCCCACCTTCTGACTCTCCTACTATTCCCTTCGTTCCCTTATCTCCTACCGAGATACCCCCTCCTCCTCCCTCTCCGTCTCCTCCTCTCGCTCCTCCTCTCTCCCCCCCTTCTCCACCTCCCTCTCCACCCTCTACGCCGCCGTCGCTCTCTTCTCCCGGGCCAGCTCTCTCTGCCACGGACGCTCCGGATCCCGAGGGGGCTGCCGACCTGGATCTCCCTGTGGCGCTTCGAAAAGGGGTGCGGACATGTACCCTTCACCCCCTGGCTGCTGTTGTTTCCTATGATCGTCTTACACCTTCTCGCAGGGCCTTTGCGCTGGCTATCTCTGCTACTGCCACGCCTCGTTCCTATCAGGAAGCCCTTGCGATTCCCCATTGGAAGCTGGCCATGGATGAGGAAATGGCGACCCTCACGGAGCGGGGTACATGGACTCTTGTTCCTCCTCCCTTTGGTACTGATGTTGTTGGCTGTCGCTGGGTCTTTGTGGTCAAATTTGGCCCCGACGGCACTGTGGATCGCTATAAGGCTCGCCTGGTTGCTAAGGGCTTTACTCAGACTTATGGGGTTGATTACTTTGACACCTTCTCCCCCGTGGCTCGTCTCAGCACTATCCGGGTCCTTCTCTCTGTGGCCGTCAATCGAGATTGGCCGATCTCTCAGCTGGACGTCAAGAATGCCTTCCTTTATGGTGACCTTCACGAGGCCGTTTACATAGAGCAACCTCCTGGGTATGTTGCTCAGGGGGAGACACGGGTATGCCGGTTGCAGAAGGCAATTTATGGCCTCAAGCAGAGTCCTTGAGCTTGGTTTGACAAGTTCAGCGGCATTGTGGCGGCTGTTGGTTTTGTGCGAAGCTCTGCTGATCACTCTCTCTTTATTCGTAAAACTCCTTCTGGGCTGGTTGTTCTGGCTGTGTATGTCGATGATATTCTTCTCACCGGCGATGACCAGGAAGGGGTAGCCCTAACAAAGCGACATCTTCGCCAACATCTCATCACTAAAGATATGGGCTCTCCAAAGTACTTCCTGGGGATCGAAATCTCTCGGAAGCCCGACTCCTTAGTTCTCTCTCAGCGTAAGTATGCCCTTGATCTTCTAAAAGAGGCAGGATTGACTGGAGCAAAACCTGCCCGATGCCCCATGGCTACTGGGGAGGACAAAACCTGGACAGATGATTCGCCTCCTCTTTCAGATAGTTCGCGGTACAGGCGTCTGGTTGGTAAGCTCATATACCTCACAGTGACCAGACCCGACATTTCCTATGCTGTAGGTAAGGTGAGTCAGTTCATGCAAGCGCCTAGGGAGTGTCATCTACAGTCCGCCTTGCGGATCTTGGAGTATGTCAAAGCAGCGCCTGGGAAAGGCCTACTTTTTCAGAAGAATGGTCATCTGAGGATTGAAGCCTACTCAGATGCAAGTTATGCTGATGACAAAGGGGATCGCAAGTCAACCTCAGGATTTTGCACATTTGTTGGGGGAAATCTGGTGAGCTGGAAGAGCAAGAAGCAGTCTGTTGTCTCCAGGTCCAGTGCAGAAGCTGAGTATCGCAGTATGGCGTCAACCACTTGTGAATTAAAATGGTTGCGGGCTCTCATGCTAGACTTAGGAGAGGTGTACAACCATCCTCTACCTATGTTCTGTGATAACAAGGCCGCCATATACATCTCCAAAAATCCGGTATTCCATGAAAGAACCAAGCACATTGAGGTCGACTGCCATTTCATTCGTGAAGAGATTTTAAAAGAACAGATTTGCACTCCTTTTGTCACGTCTGATGAAGAGCTGGCTGACATCTTCACCAAGCCAGTTTCCGCCTCGTTTCTGCTTGTTTGCGACAAGCTGGGCATGGTTGATATATATGCTCCAGCTTGAGGGGGAGTGTTAAAATTGGAGACCGGGCGGTCTGTCTTGGCGGGTTGGAGACCGCGCGGTCTGGCGGCTTGACTCTTCGGCTTGTTAACCGGGCGGTCTAGCGATCTTCATCGGCGACCTATCTGCTTCTCTTATGGTAAGCCGTGCGGTTAGCCCTTCTGTCTAACCGCGCGGCTTGTGCGGTTTTACCTTGTACAGTCCGCTTAACTTGTATTTTTTAGTCCCACATCTCTTATTTGTATTCTCTCTTCTCTCCTCCATTCTATATAAGGGAGGGCATACCTTTGTAATAGATATCATTTTTGGCCATAATAAAATTTCAATTATCCATCACAAAAGTTATTCTGGCAACGAACAACTTGTTCACCACAATCTTTTTACTGCTTTCTAACAACGTTGAGCAACCAAACAAGAAAATTACACTGTTTTGGAAGAAATCGCCACAGAGATTTTTCAAAAGATAAACAACACAATTTTGGGAAGAAATCATCTCAGATTTTGGAAAAACACATCACAATTTTGGAAGAAATCATCTCAGATTTTGGTGAAAAATCGGATGGAAACCCCTATATGAAGCTCTGATACCAAATGTAAAACGCATATAACTGGATCTAGGGCAAAGCCTAGGGCGCAGCGGAAGAAACAGAGATCGAATAAAGGGATTATACCTCCTGAGATTAGGTCAAAATCTGGGAGCAGAGCTGCTGCACGGTGGTGTTCTTACTGCTGCACGGTGGTGGTCTTGCTGGAGGCCGATGATGTCGAGCACCGGTCGAATCGAGAATGGAGACGGGATCTAGATGGTTAACCCGTCGCTGGAAGGCGATGCGGTGGAGCGGCTGGAAAGCGGACGACTCCCTTACCAGAGACGAAAACTGGCGTGCAACTCCGATGGGATGGCGTCGCGGAAGCAGATCTCTGGATGGCGGACTGCGTCGAATACCGCGGGATGCGAGGAAGGGCGATCGGCAAAAACCCTAGATCCGGGATTTCGCACCCTGCAGGAAAAACAGCTCGGGCTTATGGATGTTTTGGGGAAAGAATGAGTCGGATGAAAAACTTAGTGATGGAGCTTAGGTTATTCCCTTATATACCCCACATCCAGGGCCTTAAGCAAAACCCTGAACGATCGCGGCCGTCCATCCTCCCATCAAGAGGATCGTGACTAGAAACCCCGATCTAACTTAAACTACTTGTCACACTTGGACCTAGAGAGCCACACCTATATACTAATCACCCTACCAGACTCCTACGAGTTGAATCACATAGGTAATCTTACACGTTGTGCTTATTGATGTTTGACGTTGGTATTTTAGGGCTCGTTTGACATGGTGGTGGCGATCGTGAACATGATAGTGAACCGTCGTCGTTCATGAATGTCCAACCGCACGTAAGGAACTCCCACATTTTAGTTCAATATTACTTTTTTTTCTTGGTTACAGTCATAATTTTTATCATGTCAATCAAATATATTATGATGGTAACGTTTTTGTCCAAATACCGTGGAGCAAAATTGCCACATAAAATGGACCCTTAGGATCCGTTCGTTTGAACGGAATTGAAATTCGATATTAGAATTTAATATTGATAAATATTGTTGAATTAAATATTGGTGACTAATTCTAATTCCAGCGTTGTCCTAATAAACAATATTGTTGAATATTGTACAAATGATCAATTCTTTTTTATCATTTGTTAAATAAAATTGAATCTAAGAATTGCAAAATATTACGAAGAACCTAATATTTTTTCACATAAATTATAAAAAAAGTGCGTCATGGCAAAAAAATGTGTGCTCGGGCATTAATCGCGTGTGCAGAAAAAAACACTCGTTTGGGCGCAAAAACTACACACTTGATACAAAACGTGTGACCGAGCCAAAAAATGGGCGTCCGGGCGAAAAACGGGCATCCGGGCGAAAACCACACTGCCGGGCGAAAAACACACTGTCGGGCTCAACACGGGTGGTCGGGCGCAAAACGGGCCCCCGGGCGCAAAACGCGCGCTCGGGCAAAAAACGCGCTCCCGACGCCAAAAACGCGCGCCCGGGCTCGTCTTGGCCGACAAAATGCGCTCCTGGGTAAAAATCACGCCCTCTGTCAGAATTATTCAATTCTTATATATATTGGAAAGAATTGTGTTAGTTCAAAATGAATTTCAAACAATTCATTAAAATTCCAATTCCAACGTCAAACGTGCAAACGAACAACAAAATTTGAATCAGACCTTCAATTTTAATTTCAGGAGCTCAATTCCATCCAAACGAACGGATCCATAGTGATTTATCTCCATTTGATTCGGTTCTAGTTAGATAAGTCTTTTTCATTGTGTTGTTCTTTGGTCAATTTACATCAATTTGAGTTAAGTTGTCGGTTTAAAAGACCACACAAATTAAAAGGTAATATTCTACACATCGGTTATGATAGTGAATACAGTGGTTATGAACCAAACGCCCAACCCCTAAGAAACTTCTTCGACTTTTTTTGTTAAAAAGTGGTTTTCCAGCGATTTTATTTTTGTACAAACTCACGAAAGCAAAAAA